>CM054115.1:190118148-190221369 GCA_028673005.1 Tanypteryx hageni | reverse complement strand
ACGGTAGGGAGAGAGGAACGGTAGGGAGAGCGGAACGGTAGGGAAAGCGGAACGGAGGAAAGCGGAACGGTAGGGAGAGCGGAACGGTAGGGAGAGCGAACGGTAGGGAGAGCGAACGGTAGGGAGAGCGGAACGGTAGGGAGAGCGGAACGGTAGGGAGAGCGGAACGGTAGGGAGAGCGAAACGGTAGGGAGAGCGGAACGGTAGGGAGAGCGGAACGGTAGGGAGAGCGGAACGGTAGGGAGAGCGGAACGGTAGGGAGAGCGGAACGGTAGAGGACGAGAGGAACGGTAGGGAGAGAGGAACGATAGGGAGAGAGGAACGGTAGAGAGCCAGGAATGATAGGGAGAGCGGAATGATAGGGAGGGAGGAATGGTAGAGAGGCAGGAATGGTAGGGAGAGAGGAACGGTAGGGAGTGAGGAACGGTAGGGAGGGAGGAACGGTAGGGAGGGAGAAACGGTAGGGAGGGAGGAACGGTAGGGAGGGAGGAACGGTAGGGAGAGAGGAACGGTAGGGAGAGAGGAACGGTAGGGAGGAAGGAACTGTAGGGATGGAGGAACGGTAGGGAGAGAGGAACGATAGGGAGAGAGGAACGGTAGGGAGAGGAATGATAGGGAGAGGAATGATAGGGAGAGAGGAATGATAGGGAGAGAGGAACGATAGGGAGAGAGGAACGGTAGGGAGAGAGGAACGGTATGGAGGGAGGAACGGTAGGAGAGAGGAACGATAGGGAGAGAGAACGGTAGGGAGGGAGGAACGGTAGGGAGAGAGGAACGGTAGGGAGAGAGGAACGGTAGGGAGAGAGAAACGGTAGGGAGAGAGGAACGGTAGGGAGAGAGGAACGGTAGGGAGAGAGGAATGATAGGGAGGGAGGAATGGTAGAGGCAGGAATGATAGGGAGAGAGGAATGTTAGGGAGGGAGGAATTGTAGAGAGGCAGGAATGGTAGGGAGAGAGGAATGGTAGGGAGGGAGTAATTATAAGAAAAGAGGAAAGGTAGGGAGAGAGAAATGGTAATGAGGGAGGAATGGTAGGGCGAGAGGAACGGTAGGGAGAGAGGAATGCTAAGGAGAGAGGAACGGTAGGGAGAGAGGAACGGTAGGGAGAGAGGAACGGTAGGGAGAGAGGAACGGTAGGGAGAGGAATGGTAGGGAGAGAGGAACGGTAGGGAGGGAGGAACGGTAGGGAGGGAGGAACGGTAGGGAGAGAGGAATGATAGGGAGAGAGGAATGATAGGGAGAGAGGAATGATAGGGAGAGAGGAATGGTAGGGAGGGCGAGGGCGGAATGAGAGTGAGGGAAAGGAGATGGAGGGCAGTGGGAGAGGAGAGGTAGGGGAGAGGGTGGGGAGAGGGGGAGGAGAGGGGAGGAGAGGGGGAGGAGAGGCGGAGGATAGGGGGAGGGGAAGGAGGAGGGGTAGGAGGAAGGGGAGAGGGAGGAAGGGGAGAGGGAGGAAGGGGAGAGGGTGGGGAGGAAGGGGAGAGGGAGGGGGAGGAAGTGGATGGAGAGGAGGATGGAGAGGAGGAGGGAGAGGAGGAGGGAGAGGAGGAGGGAGAGGAGGGAGAGGAGGGAGAGGAGGGAGAGGAGGGAGAGGAGGGAGAGGAGGGAGAGGATGGAGAGGAGGGAGAGGAGGGAGAGGAGGGAGAGGAGGAGGGAGAGGAGGAGGGAGAGGAGGAGGGAGAGGAGGAGGGAGAGGAGGAGGGAGAGGAGGAGGGAGAGGAGGAGGGAGAGGAGGGAGAGGAGGAGGGAGAGGAGGAGGGAGAGGGGAGGAGAGGGGAGAGGGGAGGGAGAGGAGGAGGGAGAGGAGGAGGAGAGGAGGAGGGAGAGGAGGAGGGAGAGGAGGGAGAGGAGGAGGGAGAGGAGGAGGGAGAGGGGGAGGGAGAGGGGGAGGGAGAGGAGGAGGGAGAGGAGGAGGGAGAGGAGGAGGGAGAGGAGGAGGGAGAGGAGGAGGGAGGAGGAAAAGAGATGGAGGAGGGAGGAGGAAAAGAGATGGAGGATGGGGAGAGAGTGGAGGGGGATAAAAGGAAGTGGCGGTAAGGGGATGAATGGAGGTTGATTTCGATAATCGCTTTCATGTAAGCCGTCGGGATCCCATTGCGTCTCCGAATGTGGAACTGCATTTAAGGGCGTACTAAGAATGGGACCGTTCCAATACAGCTCATCGTCGCGCAAGTTGCAACGCGAGTTTTGCTTGATAAAAGAGGTCGGACCCACTTGAACATATACTATGTGGAAATGCCTCCACTGTGTATACACACGTACAAAATTTCGCATGAATTAGGGTGTACATAAAGAAAAAAAACCTCCATTGATGGGAGCGCGCGTTTCTCCTCCATTTTTCGAAACGATGAACGACTTATTTTAAGCCACAACCGCTATTTTTTCGCATTAATGAGAATTCGGGAGTTAAAAATAAAACGATTCGTCCTCTATGGTCCAAGAAGCTAAAATCGGATATCTCATTCGGGGAAGAGGTTCCCATTGTGCAAAGCGTCTTGCTGAATATGCGTCCGCTAGATCAGTGCTCCAAAGTCATTTAAATTTTTCACGGCACACTTTCGAGTTCACTCGAATTTCGCGACACACCGAATTAATTTCACAATATTAGAACATTTTTACCGCCCTGTAACCAACAAAAATTTATGGAAAATAAGCGACTGTCCCACAAGGATTAATGAAATTATTGCTATAATCGAATTTTTTTAAATCGTCCAAATTACGATTTATAATTGGATGATAAATACAGCAAATTTTCCGGTTGCGAAGCAACTTGGTACCAAGTAACTGAAACAGGGTATTGAGAATAATAAAACAAATGAAATTTCCCTTCTCCATAATTCCAAATGCAGTGGCGTAACTAGAAATTCTGCCACCCCCATCCCCCAACCGCGAAAGTTTTGAACCACCTTAAGCAACCATGCTAAAATTCATTTTACTTGCGCTTCGAAAATGTTGATATGAATAAAAAATACACTAATATACAGTTTTATTTACAAGTCATTAGGCATTTTCAATGAGTTGATTTTCTTATTCCTCTTTTTAAGTTTTTCTAATTTTCTTTCCTCGTCTTTTTCGCAGCTAGGCTAATTGTACTTGAATTATCCTTTTCCATCTAAATAAATATAATGATGAGGGGGAGCCGGTGGTGGAGTGGATAAGACTATGCTACTCGCCAGCTGCACAAAGGGGCAGCGGGCACGTATCCTGCGAGAGTAGAATTTTTTCCGAGGTCGACTACTTGTGTGGAAAGGACGTTAAGCAGTTGGCCCCCTTGGCGCTCTTCATTAAGAGTAGGCTAATGCCGGCACCGGGTTTCCCCCCTCCATTTTGTGTGTTGTTTGTGGAAGGAGTTATATAATAATAATAAATAAATACACACACACCTTATTGGCGGATGGCAGGGTATGTTCATGTTGTAAAAAGATTTTGCTAAGTTTCTGTTAATCACTTGTGAGAAATCCAAACTTTAGCAAATGGCATATATTTAAGTACGATACGTATGGTTTAATACTTTATTTTTTACGGAAAACACGAAGGTCGGGATGCTTCGAATAGGGGCGCGTGACTTTTAAATCCGGCTCTGCATATCTACTGGGGCGCCTTATCCATAAGGCGTAGTAATAATTTTTGAAAGCAAATTAAGACAAATTTTTATAGCAAGTAAAAGAATTAAAGAAACAAACCAAACAAAAATTATTTGGTATTTTACTTTAAATGTCCTTGACTTAAATCACACGAGAATTCGAAAGAACATTTGTGAGCTTCCGTTGTTTTTGTCGCTCGTGGGAAAGCCGAAGGACGCATTGATAAAAGTGTGTTCTCAAATTTAAAAGAGGCTGCGCGATGTTTTAAAAAGAGTCGTTGCCACTGTTAAATTTCTCGCTTCTAGAGGTCTACCTTTTCGGGGACACGAGCACTCTTTCGGATCTCTTCAGAATGGAAATTATCTAGGTTCCCTCGAGCTAATTGCTGAATTTGACCCTCACATGAGCCAGCATATAGCTAGATGTGGCTCCATCGGTAAGGGGAAAATGCCATACATATCCATAATAACTGCAAATAATTTGTATTACTGATGGGCAAAAAGGTTCTGAATGAAATAATTTGTGAGATAAAAGAAGCTAAATATTACTCCATAAGTGTAGCCTCCACACCAGATATTGCCCATGTTGACTATCTGACCTTTATTATTCGCTATGTTCTTCTAAACAGAAATCCAGTAGAACAATTCTCAGGATTTATACCTAACTCAGGTCATAAGTCAGAAGATTTAGAGAAAGCTGTACTGAATTTTTCGGAAGTGCATTCAATAAGAAGATTGTCGTGGGTAGAGCTACGACAACGCATCCAATATGTGTGACTTGTATAATGATCTTCAAGCAAGAATTAAACAAGACAATCAAAACGCGATCTGTGTACCTTGCTCGGCGCATTCCTTAAACCTGGTAAGGGCTAATGCTGCAGAATGTTGCCCTGAAGCAGTGTCATTTTTTGGCCTTATTCAAGAAATTTATAACTTTTTTCTGCAACGACTCGAAGATGGCAAGTTGCATTTTATTGATATTTTGGCTTGACATGATACAAAGATTTTCGGCAGTGAGCAAAAAGTTGCCAAGTGCGGTTATTGACATAGGAGTTGTCGCAGCTTTATTTGAATCGCTCGCAAGTTACGTGAAATAGGCTCGGAATAATTATTCCGAATATGAGAATAAAGCTATAGCCATGACTGGGGTTAACCATTATTCATTTGGGGACAAAAGAAAGCGAAAACGGAAAGTTTTTTGATGAAGTGGCTGAACCCTCTTCTTCCGAAACCACCTCAGTCGACGAAGATAGACATTTTTCGTAAGAATGTTTTAATTGTTATTTTGGTCGAGTTGGAACGGATTTGGACAATAAATTTGGTTTTTCGTTGAGGCTTCAATTGCTTGAAACAATGGAATTAAAACGAGCCTTAGAAACAGCGGAGCAATATTGCGACAATTTAGCTGATACTTTTCCAGATGAGTATGTACACTTTAGAGAAGTACTTTCTTCTTCTATTCTGGCAGAAATTCTGCCGTAAATCATTTTTATATTTACTGCAGAAAGTTATGTATAAAAATTCACTGCAATATGTATTTCCAAATGTTGATATAGCCTCTGCATATCTAGCAATATATAATATATTTATACATGAATAAATACTTTATAATACAATAAGATAAAGACTAAATTGTAATTTATAGTCATCAAATTACTTTAATGATTCTTTCCTCAAAGACACCGAAAAATAATCGGTTTTCTGGAAGGCTTCATGGAATAACGCGTTCACACTTCAAGCGTTACACTCCAACTAGATTCAGGCATACGTATTCACATCTACGGTATTTAACTCAGCCTTCTTCCCTATATAATCGTCATGCCTAATGAATACAGCCAAGAAGGCTTGTATCTTCCATATAGGTCTGGCGGATCCAGATGAATCTCGAGGAATAATGTTTAACTTCTAAGACCAAGCTGCCTGCTAGGCTCTGTTTGCAGTGGGTGGAAAAATAAGAATTTTATTAATGATTTATAAAAAATGCTGAGGCCGGCGTCGCGGGCTTCCAGATTCTTCGCCTCCCCCCCGCCCCCCCCCCCCCACGGTGGCGGGCCTGGAAGCATAGTAGTTACGCCCGTCCAAATGTACCGCGGCGCACCAACTACTTTGCCGCGGCGAAAATGTATACGGCCGGGTGGAATGCGAGAGTGGAATGGGGAGGGTGGATGTGGGAGGGTGGAATGGGGAAGTTGGAATGGGGAGGGTGAGATAGGAATGGGGAGGGTGAGATAGGAATGGGGAGGGTGAGAGAGGAATGGGAAGAATGAAACTGGAGGCCAAAACGCGAATAAGCCGCGTTCTTATGAAATCCGAAGGCGAGATCTAAAATTAAGGGAGATATTATGGGAATCGGACGCATTTTCGGAATATGAGTGGGCGGCGCAGTTTAGGAGGAAGTGTGCGGTTCGTTTGGACGGGGGTAGGAGGAGAAGGGGAAGAGGGGGGAGGTGGAAGGGAGAGGGGACGGAGAGGGGAGGGGGGAGGGCGGGAGGGGGGAGGGCGGGAGGGGGGAGGGGGGAGGGCGGGAGGGGGGAGGGGGAGGGAAGGGAAAGGGAAGGGAGAGGGAAGGGAGAGGGAAGGGAGAGGGAAGGGAGAGGGGGGAGGGAGAGGGGGGAGGGAGAGGGGGGAGGGAGAGGGGGGAGGGAGAGGGGGGAGGGAGAGGGGGGAGGGAGAGGGGGGAGGGAGAGGGGGGAGGGAGAGGGGGGAGGGAGAGGGGGGAGGGAGAGGGGGGAGGGAGAGGGGGGAGGGAGATGGGAAAAGGAGGGAGGGTGGGAGAAGAGGGGAGGGGTGGGTGTGGGGAGGGGAAGGGAGGGGGGAAGGGGGAGGTGGAGAGAGGGAGGGGGAGAGGAGAGAGAGGGGAGGGAGAGGAGAGAGAGGGGAGGGAGAGGAGTAGGCAAGAATGCCAACGATAACACCGGTGGATTTAAGTATCCGGAATTCTAATTCCTGCCCGGGAGTGTGAGTTCCACGGAAAAAGAACGTTTCGCACCACTAAAAGGTTGTATCCACGTTTTCGGGGAAATGGAGAAGGCAGCAGAAATCGCCGAAGGACAGCGCGTAAATTAAGAGCCATTCCAAATATTGAGAGAAACAGGTGTCTTTAATAGGGCTCGATGAGGTCTTTCCTTTCGCTCGACTCTTAGTCGTAGTAAAAAATAAGAAACTCTTCGGAGTCAGACACTGGCGATTTTTCAAATTTTCCGTCGCTTTGTGCGCCGCTTTTCTGGAAAAAATAAGAGTAAAATTCTGCTCGTCGACTATATTCGATTCTAACGCTGCATAAAAAATGTTACTCGGAGAACAGGCCGAAAATTCTCGCGGGCGAGAGGAAATTTAATGACAAACTGTATAAGCACGTGAATGTCCGCGAGAACAAGTCGACCGAAACCCTTTCCCTCAACGGAACATATTTACGGAAAATAACAACCGAAAGAACCGCCAACCGATGGTCTGCTCCTCAATTTTACTAATTTTTATTCGATGGGTTTCCGATTTCTTGAGGTGACATCGCATTTGGAAGGTAAAAAAGGATATTTTGGAAGTGTCCATTCTTTATCTAAAAATTATCTTAAATCATAAATAATCTGGAAGGACATTTCGAGTCTTAGTTTCTTTGTAGCAGATTTCATCCAACTTTCAAAATAATTCTGTAATGACTAAACATACTTTATAAAATGAAATAATAAACATAATTGACTACCAAGTGAATATGGCTGGTTTGCAACTGTTAACATTTTACAATAAAAGTAAGGTAATCTTTTATACATAAATTTATATTTAGCTTATAAATTAGAAATTACAATTTTTTTCTACTAAATAAGAGCTTCTATAGATAGATTCCGGACGTGCGCTTTATCATTTCTTAAGATATCTCGGCAGAAGAGATAAACTCGTCAATCCATGACTCACGGAGGAAAACATATAAATTTTGTTTTTAAGTAATTATGTTCATAATTTATAATAAACTAAATAGTCTCTTACAAATAATGCACCCCTAAAAATAGTGTACAAGGGAAATAGCTTTTAGTTCTTCGTCTTAGCATTTAAAACTTTGGCGTAAATTACACTACTCCCCCGATATCGGCGAGGGATGCGTTCTGCAAAAACGTCGCGGATACCGATTTCGCGGATACTGGGCCTTATGTTTACATTATATTTTAGGATAGGGTCACCATACAAAAGAAGTAATTTCAACAAATTTTATGCGCTATTTAGGCTTATTTTTACTGGTAATAGTACTAGATAATATCACCTAATATCGTATATGAATTTGAAGAATATTTCATCAGTTAAATTCGTTCCGGTTTGTCTCAAGTAAGGTTGGGGATCCTTATACAGTAATTAAAGAAGAATAATTGAATTTGTCCATTTTTATGAAAGAAATCGCATTACATTGAGTAAATTACTACTAGCATCGTATTTTACTAGGGATAAAAGAAATAATAGTCTTGCGTATCTGCGTTATTTTTAACTTTCCTTTGAGAACTACGAACTGTTACCTACGTTCGTAGTTCTAAAAGGAAAACTAAAATATTAAATGCTATATTATATACTGTAAAAGAATATGACTCAGATACTATAAGTATATACCGATTACCGCTTATCTGCTATCAAAAGTAAAAAGGTTTCCTAATACATATTTATTGCCAAGTCACGGCATATGTAGTAAATAGCATGGGACATTTGAATAAAAGCCGGACATGGCAAGATTATGAAATTCATGAATTTATGTATAAAAATTAAGTTCTTACAGCCGAAGTGAATATGATTTCGAAGATTTGGAAGAATTCTGTAGTAATTTTCATCTAATGTATGAAATAACGATAGTGAAAGCGAACGGCCAATCAAAAGAAAATGGAAAACTAAACTTAATAATAATGATTTTAATTGGAAAAGTCAAAATTATTTTTAAAATTTTTATTTTATCATTTCTTTTGTGTACAATAAATAATCTTAAACGATCAATTTTACTTATTAATCGCTACTAAACAAAATGTTTATAAAAAACTCGGTCCTTAAAGAGGTTACGTAAAATAACGTGTTGGAGAGATTCGCGGATATGCGAGACCTTGCTCGCGAATACCGGGTAATGGGAGATAAAACCAACTCGCGGATACTCAGATCGCGGATAACGGGGGAGTAGTGTAATAAACTAGTGACTAATAAGTAAGAAAACTAATGATGGAAGTGAGAGAGCCAAGACGGCAATGGCTGAAGAAGTTGCCAACATTTATTCTGGAAACAACTCGGGTAAACGCTCTCTTCGCTTCACTGGAAAAGCACGCCACACACCGACGACCTTGGATGGGGGAAGGTGAAGCGAATTCGAATCTTCCAGTGGTCTCGTGCATCCCTGTTATGCTCACTGTAGCGGCTGATTGTGACCTTAAAAACGGAAATCTCTTCTGCCTAACAAACGCATGTGGCCACGATATAATTCGACCCGTCGACCTTCGCAATGGAAGTCTTACGAGTCAAATACTCCCCAAAAAGTCTCTTTGAGAAAATAATTCAGTCGAGGATGCTTAATCTGATGACGCCGCACACAGGGGGTGTGGCTATAGGCGCCGCTCGCAAAAGGCGCGCCACGGCATCCGCCACCATGCGAAAAAAATCTTTTTATCCAAAAAATATTTAATTAATGCTCAAATTGTACAACTTTTGCGACTAGAAGGGACCGCTTCTTAATCACAACGGAGGAAAAATAATATTCCTCAAAACCTTATTTTATGCCGCCTAATTAAACACTACCACAGGCGCCGAATCATCTAGCTACGGCTCTGGCCGCATGCCATTCTCAGACGCTTTGTGTCGCATCTTATTTTCAAATTAAATAAAATTTAGATTGAATGCGTCATGCAGCGCGGCATGCCATGAGAGTCAATCTCTTATGGCATTTTGAGTACGCATGACAAAGGATATACATTCAACGAAGAGGGCATCATAATAGAACAGGTATAGTTTATTAGTTAAGAACGCACTTATTTAATTAGTACTTTACTAAAATAGTACTACTACTCATCCTTCGCACCTAACAAACACATCTTTCTAGAGTTAGAATTTGATGATCCTCTGATTCTGCCTACCAATTTTCGCGGATTTTTTCGTGCGTTTCACCATTAGTTACCGCAGTTTGTGCTCCTAAATGGATGTAACAGTTAGGTAGCAAACCGTCCTGGTTATCAGGAAAACCGCGAGTACAAGGAAATAAATAGTAAAATATAAATTTTAACAAATCGCTAATCCTCAAATGTACTTACAGACGCAAAAGAAATAGTCATGCTGGTGACCCCCAAGGCTTCCATCGATGCCGTGCCCTCTTATGTATTGGGATTGATGTGAATATTTATTTTCCGGCTTAAGGAGAATGTGCCTGTACATGACTTCGCCCACGAGGGGAGATAAAGGAGGAGGGAAGGGAGATAAAGGAGGAGAGGGGAGATAAAGGAGGAGAGAGGGGAGATAAAGGAGGAGAGAGGGGAGGCGTGGGAGGATGTGATGGGAAAGGGGTGGCGCAAATTAAGTTATTTGGCCGTCGGGCCTGCCATCGCTGTGAAAAATAGAAGGAAGACTCCATTGAGGAGAATGAGAGGAAGGGGAAGAGAAAAGGGAATAAAACGGCAAGGGTGGAGGAAGAAGGGAGAGTGGTGGAAAGGGTTTGGAGGGGAGAGAGTGAGGAGGGGAGAGAGTGAGGAGGGGAGAGAGTTAGGAGGGGAGAGAGTTAGGAGGGGAGAGAGTTAGGAGGGGAGAGAGTTAGGAGGGAGGAGAGTGAGGAGGAGAGTGAGGAGAGAGTGAGGATAGTGAGGAAGAGATGGGGAGGAATGGAGATGTGAAGGAAAGGAGAACGGGATAGTGGGGACATAAGAGAGGAGGGGAAAGAGAGAGAAACATGGAGAGAAAGGTGGATGAGACAGGAGAAAAAGAGGTGAGAAACGGATGTAGAGGGGAGAAAAGGAAAGGAGGGAAACGGGAGGTGGCGAAGGGAATGGGTGGTTGATGGTCGAGGTAGAGAGGCGGAGAGAATGAAATTTATTTTGGAAGAAATTAAGACCACGTCGTTTTGGCGAAAAAAACAGCTGGAGAAGAGGATAGTGGGCGCTGTGGACGGGGGGGCGTAGGGGGGGGGAGAGGGTGGGAGGGGGGAGGAGAGGAAGATTGGGTGGATATGGAGCGGGATAAGGATAATGAATGAACGGTGTTAGGGCTTTGGACACCTGTCCCGGTGACTTTGCTCAATGAGAGCCAGGAGAATGCGCTAATAATAGCGCTGCAAAAGGATGGTTCGGGTGTCCCCTTCCGGCTTCGCCGCCCTCTTTCTCCTTCCCCCTCTCCCCTTTCCCATCAGTTCCCCCACCCTCTTTCCTGGAACCGAGACTCGATGGACCGCGCTCCGCTTCCATGGTTTATCGATCGATCAAAAATTCGCGTTCGATAGGCGAGTTATGCGATATCACGCGGAGAATTATTAATCGAGGGTTCTCGGCTGCTTCTGCCTCCTCGAACTGCGCTCTTCATTATGGATTGCCCCCGCAGGTTGACGTCCCTACCCTAGGGTAAGCGACGTTTTAGTGACGATGGTGACTTATGACGGTGTGCGACCGCGACCCACTTGGCTTTCGCGCCCGTGGACTCGCCATCGCTTCCGTCGATGCTCGTTGACGGTCACTTTTTGCTGCCTCTGGTCCGCAGAGAGAGAGAGAGAATTGAGCGAGAAATTCGAATTTCTTCCGCACCAACGAAAGGCGCTTATATATCAACCCTTTCACTCACTAAGTATCGCATAGTTCGACGTGGAATGCTATTCAAAAACGAGATTTTACAGATATTCGGAAAATATCATTCACTCGCAAAAAGTAGAATGAATAATGAAAGGATAACTTTGTAGTTTCCACAACTTTTAATATGTACCATGCTATTATCATACCTTACCTTTGCCTGTTGCAGACAGTTGATTCTCTGCATAATAGCATATTTTTTATTAAATATAATCAGTTATTCTAGCCTCAAGGTCTACTCATTAATATTCACCCAAAAATCCATATCAAAATGAAAAGTAATAAATGGTGTAAGAATCATAGCCGTTACTTTTGGATTAGCAGAAATTTAAGAAAGTTAATGGACGAGGCCAAGATTTTGTGGAATTCCTTAATCGAATAAAATAAACCTGATGATGGTTATTATTCACCGAAACTGGTCGTGTTCACATTTATCAGCAGAAATAAGCAAATGATTTCTGATAAAAAATACTATCTTGTTTTGTTTATTTTATGCGACATTTAAGAAGTTTTTTAAATCTGTAGTGAAAGTAATTACATTAACTCCTCAGGCAGTGGAAATATTTTTGCTGGAAAATATGAATTTTTTTGTATCTTCTAAGTCTCTGACAACTATTCAGTTACTTAGTATTGAGCGTGTATTTTTCTGGCACCTAATCAAGATACCTGGAACTACTTCCAAGTCATAAAACTACTCTCTTAGTAGTCAGAAACACACAAATCATGTCCTGGTCTTTGATTATATGATTTTGCAGCAATCAGTGACAATTGAAAGCACTTTTAAGTGAAGTTGCATAGAGAGCATATATTAAAAAACTCAATGTTTCCCCCGCATTGCAGTGAGCTTTACTCCCGAAGAAGCTCGCAGTTGAAATGTTGAGTTTCTTACATATAGTTTTCAGTTCTTTCTGTGTGAGACGCTGACATCAATGGCACATTTTAACACATTTTAACAAACTTCCCGATTAGGTGGAATGTTGAAATTTCGCAGGAATGTTTGATTAAGATTAAGATAAAAATTAAATGACCAAAATAAAATACGAAAAAAGACCCAGGTTCAACTCCAGGGGGTGCAATTTCCATTTCCGTAAGATAACATGTAAAAAGCAACTTTTTAAAGCGCAGGCTTTTATTTTTTTGGAATTTAAAATTAGAAAAAATTGATGCACGATCTTAGAATTTAAACTACAATTTAGGAAAATTAATGAAGTTTCTTATTCTATTAATCTTTTTCCGCCTACCATTCGATATCTCTCCTATTAAACATTTAAATCACATTTTTGGGAAAATATTGGCTTTTAAACGGGATGTTGCCTTGCCAACCATGTTAATGTTAAACTTCGAAAATCAATTGTTGTCTCAACCTGCATAAGTGTAATATGTACGAGTGCATAGATTGCCTTAAATTATTGCAGGATTTTTCGCAAAATTACATAATCTACGTCTATTTTTCCAGAGGAGGAAGAGGGTGGGAGGATGGAAGCAAAGAGGATGGGAGAGAGGAAGAGAGATAAGGAGGAAGAATGGGAAGTGCCTTAAATTTAATACTTAATCCACGCATACTGATCATATTTGACAGACAATTACGCTAGTTTTAAAATATGCTCTCTATGCAGCTTCACCCAAAAGCGCCATCAAACATCATATCCTCCTGACATTGTATAGTTCTTTAGGTATTAATAGGTTAATTTTGCTCGATTTTTTAAAACTCCCCTATTATATAACATTTCAAAAGCAAATTCTACCAACAATTCAAAAATTAGTGTTATCCATGAACGAGGGTAAAATTAGCATGTTATTTCTTCTATTATTAATTTCAGCAATATTTTGTGTTTTGTTTCGTTATGAAGATTTCTCCCATTAACCTGACAAGCTGAGAAGAATTTGGAATTTGATCACCTGTTACATTAGTAAATTTAGCTTATCTTAATTTTTTATGTGCTCATGCCACCACATATTCATTCACTAGAGCCTTGTTTTTAAGTGGCATCAATGTGGAAATCTATGCTCAAAATTTCAGCTTTCCACCTCTTATACCTTTGAAGATATTAAACAAAATTAATGGGATCCTATCCAACTGTATATTTTTCAAAAGTCAAATCTAAAGAAAAACAAATCACAGAAATCTAGACACCAAGTTTCTGCTCTATATCATTTACAGTTTCATCACAATTTCAATCTAAGCAAGTGCACAGACATACACCAAAGTGAAATGATATAAGTGCATTTTTTTAATGCATGCTAAAAATTGAATTGAGGCACCTGATGGAAGTAGAGCAGCATTTAAGGGTGGCCGTGAGGATGGGGGTAACAGTTTGATAGACAGAAACTTTGCGAAATATGCCTATCAAAATCAAATAAAAGACAACAGGCAAGAGCATTTGACAAGCTCAATACAGCCATGGTAAGAAAAATAAATATTTACCATTGGGCTGCTGCTATTCTTCTGACCCTGGTTTGAATGCATTTCTCTGTCTCCTGTTTTATTTTCCACCTTTTCTTTGGCTGCAGCAACAGGCACATGGTTGACCCTACCTTTGCTACAAGATGGACCATCTTCACTGCTGGCACTGTCCAAAAAACAACACAGTTAATACCCACCCAAATATATTATGGGTGATATTGACCCAAAATGAGCACTTTCGCATCAAATGAAGCAGAATTCTATTCTTTAAAATAATTACATTATTTAATTGATAAACATATAAAACTAAACAATTTATTTTTTACATTAATGAACAATAATTTTAATGTGTAAGACTGTACAGAAGCCTATCATTATCACCTAATAAGAGTAATATTTTGGCATAAAAACAAAGAATTTGTTTCCCAATCATACTTCAGTATGAGCATGTGAAAGCTCTTCTTCCAACCATTTCTTTCTCTCTGCATAAAAAGGGATTCCCTAAATCCTTAAATTCAGAACCATAATCTAGTTTTCACAAGAACAACAAATGCTACGAATCATATTTATCAACCACTCAAAAACTCTTGCTTCTATGTTCACCAAGACCTTTTCACTTTCTTATTTTGTCTTAGAAATTCATAGACCAGTTAATAAAGAAAAATGTTTCTGATCAAAATATATTTGAAACTAAAGCACAAAGGTAATCAATGATATGGGATTATAATCATACTGATTATACAATAAAACATAATGATATACAGCCATGTTACCATGGAAAGTCATTGATATATTTCATTTTTAATATACAAATATAAGATAAGGAAAAACTATATGTACATCTGGATCCCTGTCAATTGAGTAATAAAATGATTTTTGAAAAAAAAAGGATTTTTCTATAACCACAGTCAAAGAAGAAAAATTAAAAACAATTAATAATGACATTACAAGTTTATAAGTCTTGACAATATTGCATTGCATGACATTTTTACCACAACAGCATTCAAGAGTAATGTTATAAAGTATAAATGAAAAAACTTACTTGAAACAAAACAAACTCGGCATAGTTTCTTAGTTTCTTATAAAATACCACAGCATTTCACAGAACGTCATAATAAAACTGATTCAGCTGATAGAAGACTTTTGTAACATGAAGATTGAGTCTCCAATAGCAACCAGATAAGAAGGTACTGATAATGAAAGCAAATCTCTATTTAAAATATGTCCACTCCTTTAGGGATTGTAGGTGCACAATCAAGGCAAAGTGTGCATAACATAAAAAAATACTATACTATACTATAAAAGTAATATTTATTTAATTTTAGTATCATTTTAGAATGGACTATTAAAAATTATCTTGCTAGTTTGATCTTGCAACTAATTAAATAATCAATAAACCTTCCTTAAAACTTACTATTAAAAATTTGAAAAATTTAACTTTACATGTTAATTAAACAGGAAACATAAAACATTTCTTTTAGGAGCCTAAAAAAACCTATACAGCACAAATACAAAGATGGATTAGATGAATATGACTAACCTTTCTGTGGGCACATCACTTCCAGCAATGCTTGAATCTTCTTCACTTCCAACACTATTAAGACTTCGGCAGTTCATAACCCTCTTCTCTCTAGCAGTACCTTCAACTTGAGCAATATTTCCGTTGGCCAAGGTCTCCTCAGCAGAGGCGGCAGCAGGGGGTATTGGCGCAGGCTGCACAGCATGTCGCAACCTCTCCTCTTCCCACTTGGCTCTAACCTCGTCTTGAGCACGCCTCTTCAACTCTTCCACACGCCTTCTCTCCTCCTCAATTACCTGACTACCTATTAAGATAATAAAGAGCAATTATACCTAAATAATAATAAAAAGAGTTTTGGTGGAAAGTGGCAGCATTATAAGGGGTAGATGGCTTGGTTAGCTACATGTAAAGGATAATGCAACAAAGGGAGGGAGGGAGAGATAGAGATTGAGGGAAACAGAGGTATGGAAGGAGAGAGCGAGGGTGAGAGGGGAAGGTAATGAAATGAAGGAGACCCTGTCACATACCCAATGACAAGAGTGGCCTTTGAGATAACACTATCAATACCGTTAATGGTTTCAGGCATCACTTGATGGAATTTCTTCATAATGTAAAATAAAGAGACTTGTTGTAATTCCACATAAATTGTGGAGCAAACATCATTGGAGGAAAGGAGTGAGCGTATGTTCGTAGGAAAGGGAGGGGGAGAAAACAGTTGAGCTCAGTAATGTCCAGTAAGTTGGATAATGAGAAGACAATGGGGATAATTTGTAGGAATAATTAGATTAGTGGGAGGTCGAGAAGTGGAGAATGAAAAGAATACAAAATATCATTTAAAACTTCACAGTTTTTTGAAGCTACACATTGTTTAATTTCAAATTGTTCCAGAATATCAAGCCTGGGTCCCTTTCTTTCATAATGTAGGATTTTGGGAATAAAGTCGCTGTTGGGTCCATGTTCTAACAGATGTTTGGCAAAGAGAGAGGTTGCTTTACTGTTTATGAAGCAGGAATGATGTTCTTTGATTGTTTCTTTAAATTTTTGTCCCGTTAAACGGCAGTACAATCTCCACAATGTAATTTGTCAATTCCACTTTTTTCCAAATTTTTAATTTTGTATTTTGTATGACATAAAAGGTTTTTTGAGTTCGATCTATTGTAAAATGCGGATCTAATTTTATTTTTGGGAATTAATTAAGCTGTTTCAAATGAATCAATTAGTGCCCAGATTCTTCGGACTTCCGAAGATCCACAAAGCTAAAATCCCCATTAGGCCTGTGGTTTCAAATGTTTCAGCCCCGAATCACCTCCTAGCACACAAATTAAATACAATATTCAGGTAACATTCGAAGTTCTCCCCAAAACCCGGTGTCAAAAATTCTTGTGAATTAGCAAATACCTTATCACAAAAAGTTCTCCCTCCAAAGTGCACCCTAGTATCATTTGATGTGTGTAATCTTTTCACCAGTGTTCCCACCAAAGAAGCATCGGACTTAGCTGAAATTACCCTCATCAAGAAAGGTGTTCCCGCTCCAATAATCAGTGAATTGAGTTCCCTAATTAAAGTGTGCGTTTCTCAAAACTATTTCAAGTTTAATGGAAGTTTTAATAAACAATTAGATGGCGTAGCCATGGGCTCTCCTTTGTCGCCACTACTTGCAGAAATTTACATGGACAATTTTGAAAGTAATTTATTCTCTTCAGAGAATCCTATTGTTAAAAACGTTTTCTGTTGGGTTCGTTATGTCCATGATATTTTTTGTGTGTGGTCTGGGTCATCATGGCAACTTTATATCTTCCTAAATTTCTTGAATTCTTTTAATAAAGCAATAAAATTCACATGTGAAACAGAAATCAATGGGTCCCTAAACTTTCTAGACATCACCATATCAAAGGTAAATAGAAATTTAGATTTTGCCATTTCCAGGAAAGACACACCAACCAAATCATTCACTTCAATTCAAGACACCATTTCTCACAAAAAATTGCCGTATTTCATTCCATGCTTCATAGGCTATTGAACATTCCTTTATAAATTTCAACGTCAGGAAAGAACTTCAAATTATTAAACAAATAGCAGTCAACAACGGCTACCCTAAAAAATTAATTGACAGATTATACAAGAGGAAACGATCGCAACTAGCCATGAAACAAATATACGGTACCATTCCTGTTGACATTTGAAACCACAATGGCGAAGACTATCATTTCTTGGTAATAAATCCCTTAAAATTAACAGATTAATTCCCAAAAATAAAATTAGAGCCACTTTTTACAATATATTTTGAAATTTTCGAATAATGTTCCAGAAGAACGTCAGCTAACTCAATCATTACATACTCTGTTTACTTACAAGGTGATATTAGGATATACACAAATCCAATTATATTAATATCATAGTATGGCATATGAGAATGTTTGATCTAATAAACTGAAGGAATGACGATAATCCTATGTTGAAGTTTTTTACATACCTTTTAGTCACGCCTGAGGTGGACAGGTTCGCCCAACCTTCAGTTTTACCCTTATTAGAACACTCAGGAGCTCATAAAAACGATAGCAAATAACCATAATTAACTACAGACTCTAAGAATCAAGAATAAATCACGTATGAATGCTGAGAGAAAAGTAGGGAACGATAACTTGATGGTAGTTCTACAAGAAGGATCAACTCCCAGCATACTCAAAGGTATCAGCTGCCATTGTTTCTAATTGTAAGTAGTACCAGTACCTCACCACCAGGCTGGGCGCCAGTGTAGGGTGACGTCATGTGTAAGATGCCGATTCCGATAACAACATCGAAGAAGAATGGTCCAGTGACGAAGTATTTCTTGGCTTTTAAAATGAATAAATACTCAATTCATTCTTTTCATATCTAATTAATGTATGTTTATAGAATTAGTTAATAAATTTTAACTTTATCTATCTTACTTTTCGTAAAAATCACCAATAAAATTATGAGGATACCGGGGCAATAATTAATGTGCCGAAATTGTGGAAATATGGGGTCAAATGAAAATAGGAAGATTATGTACCCTCGCATAACACGCATCCTAATTTTGAACTCAAATATTTCGAAAAAAAGTGTGCATTATATGCAGGTATTTATGGAATGTGGAACTACAAGTCTCTTTATTTTACACTATCAATACCCTCCGAAGTTTTGGCAAGGCCTTGATTAGTAATTTTAATGTTCTTTTTGGAAGATACTTAGTGCATATGTTTTGATTAGATGGTGAAGAGAAATTCAATTATTCTTTAATGAGGTTTACAATATGACACTATTTGTAGTCATTTGCATAATTTCTTGCCTTCAGCAGTATTTTTAATATTAAAAGTAATTGATGATATATATTGAAAAAATATAGAAACATTTTAGAATGAATGATTCATAGATTACAACACAGCTACCCTCATAACAACAGATGTTATAAGTGTCAAAATGCACCTAATGAAAACTAAAATCTAATCAACCAACCTTGCTGTACAAGATGAATCTGCCTGTTACGTTCAATTGTTCTTAATGATTCAATAGTTCTTCTTCCAAGGGAACCTCCATTGGATACATCAATTGGAGCACCAGAAGTGACTCGGCTAATACGATCCAAGTCGTCTTGAGACTGTTTCCTTTGAGTACTTCCTTGCACACTGCCATTCAAAAGATCCAAACCATGTGTTATACCTGATTCCATATGGCATACAGCTGGTGTAGGATTACAACTTTCAGCAGAAGATGAAGGAGGGCTCTAGCAAGATAATGAAAAAACCAACGTAAAATATTTATTATCCACTAAACAAAAAGTCTGTTTGAACTAACCAAGCAATGAATATGTAAAACACTTAACAGAAATGTTGTGGATGTGATTCAGGCAGACATATGGTCAAACCTAATGAAAATGCAGTATAGACAAGACAAATATCTGCTTAGACCACTGAAACAAGTAATTACAGTTTATAAAAGCCACTGAGGAAATATTTCTATTAGGACTATGAAAATGTATAAGAAATAGTAGTATTGGTACATAGAGAAAACATCCATGTTATAGCTAGACTTGGTAGGATTCAATTTAAATCAATAAATATTGACAAGCATCAAATTTTAAAAACTTTAAAATATGACAAAAATGAATTGTTATCAATAAGTGTCAACTTTTAATCACTACATCAACTACAACAAAATTATGCATCATGATTTTAAAATTTGGTTTACCGTACCCAAACTTAATACATTTTAACACTTAACATCCAAAACGGAAGAGAAAGCCGGTATTTGTCATACACAACATTCGAAATTCACAACATTTTGCTTCCTAATGTTGCTTATGTCACTGTCTTGAGGAGTCACGTCAAGCTGCCACAGGATCCAAAGTCACTGGTAAGGGACAAAACCATATGATTGGTTAAGTGCGCTGTCTTTACTCTTCAACAGATCTGATAATCCCTCTTCACTTTAGACTCCATTTACCAAAGTTGGCTGATGTCTATTGTGTGCTCTGTGGGACAAGGTCTGCTGACCTCCTCCAAGAGGCAAAAAGAAAAGTTCTCCCGAACTGAAAAATGAGCACCTATCATCAGATGCCCTTATGTTATTTTCAAAAGTACACTGCTAAAATTTATATAATTCATCCTCCAAATGAGAGTGTTCCCTGTTTCTTTAGCAATAATGTTGAAGAAGCACTGTTGTGTATACACATAGGGCTTTTTTCTACATTCATAGTTTTTTTTACTCAAGAAAGTTTTTTCATCAAAATATTCATTCATACATTTGGTTGTACATAATATTCACAACACATTAATTTTTTCACAAATGATCATGATTTAACGAGTAAAATATACTTACTGATTTATTCCAAAAAATTTGCTCTTCCAGGCTGGTACTCAAACTCAACAACAACATAATCAACAAAATTTGGATAACAACAAACAAACCAGTATATAAGAAATCTTATTTATTCATACACTTTTAGTTCAATTTAATTAGTAGGAAATCAACTTATAAAACTTTTATTGATAAAAATTGACAAAATGTATTAAAACAAATGTTGATATTCTTTGTTGATTTTTAGAAAAAATAAACATTGATTTTAGTCATCAATTTTTAAGGAAAATAAATGTCGAAAACTTCCAAGCCTAATTACAACAAATGATAGCTGATTATCAATAAAATTTCCTCACAGACATGAATATTCTTTTCAAATGAAACCAATTACTGACTTTGATAAAATATCATGTTAATAGATATAAATGGTCAAAGATTCATGAAATTTCTATAAATTCAAAAATAATATGGTAAACCTAATTATAACAGCTAATTTATTTTCTTTGCCTTATAAGGCAAAATTATCATAACATACTCCACCTGTATGAAAAATACACAATATGCAAAGCCTTTATAACACTGTTGAACAGACTATCATAGACACAGTTATGTTTATTGAATAAACATAACAACTAGAACTATACATTTAAAATTAAAATTATTTTACTTGAAAATTTGCAAAAAAAATACATATAAAACCATTTATTGATTGAACGGAAAGAAAACATTTGAGTTTTTAATGCGACTTTCCATAGGCTTTTTATGAAATGAATGCATATTGTGTTCGGAAAATTATAAAACTCGCTAAATTTTATAGTCGTTTTATTGGCTAGTGCATCATAACCAAGGTTAATATAATGCATTATTATAGAAATGGGGCGGGACTTGAAATATGTCTTTGTATCAGAGTAGTCACACAAACTGAGGTTGTTATAACTGAGTTCTACTGTATTAAAATAAGTGTAAAAATATATACTATATATATACTTGTGTATAAGTCAATCTCATGTGGAGTAGTCACACAAGCTGAGGTTGTTATAACTGAGTTCTACTGTATTAAAATAAGTGTGAAAACATATACTATATATATACTTGTGTATAAGTCAATCTCATGTATAGGTCGACCCCCGTCTTTTTCATAAAAATTTTTGTTTTTATGTATATCTCGTGTATAACTAGGGTTACCATATTCTAATGTCCCAAAACCGGGACATATCTAGTTTTGAAGAGACTAAAACCGGGACAAAATCGGGACACTGTTTATAAAAGCTAACTTGTACTAATGGTGTACAGTTATTTTTATTCTTTTATTGTAATTACAAAATAAAGCTATTACTTGCTTTTGTGGTGGTGGGTTTTAGTACCAAACTCTGGAGTACCGAGTTCGAATCTCGTTACCAGTGAAGTACCTGAACCCTTCTTGGCCCGCCAAGTAATTCCTCTGGGGCCCCGGGAAAACTTGAATAATAACGGATGATATCTGTCATCCGGTGCCATGGTTCTGAATGTGTTTAAAGTCATTAGGCAGTGATAGTTGCACGGTTCCGCCATATAAAATACCATGATTTCTTTAGTTCATTTAAATATATAACACTTGAAGTGAAGCAACAGAGTTACATTTTGACGGTTTCTTTAAAAATGCTAATTATATACAATAACATTTTAGTATAAAATATAAGTAGATCAAATTGTCATTTTAATGGGGTGGAAACTGCATGCTTTCCGATGCACGATATTTCGGAGAAGTAGGATCTTTCAATGGAATCTTTTTTCAATGGAATCTTTTCCTATTGGCTAGCTTTGGGCTCCTCTTTGGTCCTGAGCTCCCGCTAGGCGGGGGCGTCTGCTACGCCCCTGCTTGTTACTTAAGTCGATCGTTAAAGTTATAAAGGGCTGTAAACTGGCTGCTTTTTCGAATATAAATAAAGATTTTAGTTGTTATTTATAAAGGAATTTCTGAAATTTAACTTGTAAAGAATATGTGGTAAATAAACTAATGGAAACATTGAAACAAGTGTTTAAAGAATAACAGAAATTAATAGCAAAAAATGTCCATTTTTGGGGTCTCACTTGAAAAAATAACAAAACATATCTTGAAGTTATGTTGTACATTTATTTATTAAAACAGATAAAAGCTAAGAAATGCTAATTACATAATTACAGAATACTGAATAAAAAGAACAAAAAACAGAATAGAGAATCACTCTTTGGAAAACCATTCATATTTTTCACTAGCATGAACCTTTACTAGAAAATCATTGTTATTTTTTATTTTTTCATAAAACTCACTACAACTTAAATCAAGATTGAATTTACAAAAAATTAGTCCTTTTACTGTTGATTCGGTCATTCGACCTCTTTCCTGACACCATATATTGTTTAGCATTGAGAATAATCTTTCGACAGGGCCAGAAGTGCCTGGTAGACAGAAAACATACTCCATAAGACAGCTGAGGTTGGTCAAAGAAATGTTCTGGTTCTTGAAATGAGTAAAAGAGTTGAACCCATTTTTCTTCATTATTTGCATTCTTTGTATTCCAAATATCATAGTTTGAAGACCAAAATGTTTTAGCAAGCACTACTTCATCAAACAGTTTATCTACGTTTATTGCTGCATTTTCACTCTCTCGATCAAGCGTTTCATTAATTTTTGTAGCTGATGCTTCCATTTCGGCCCATGTAATATCACTGTTATTCATCCAGACAAAATGTTCTCCTGCACCAAAACTATTTTCCCACAACTCAATGTAAGCCAGACATCGAGTATAGAATTTTGTAAATTCATCCGTAATTAAACGAGAATCGAAGTCTACACTATCCTCTGCCATCTTTAATAGTTTTTTTGCTCCTTGTGGTATAAAATTATTAACCCGTCTTTCTTCAAGGTTTGTTTTCAATTTTTTAAGTTCTATAACAATGTCAGTTGCACTTGCTTTTGTTTTTTCCATAGCCAAGATTGTTTTGTTAAACAAATCTAGCTGTCCATGAACAAACCACAAATATATTTCTCCACATTTACTTTCAAAGAACTTTTTTATCATCTCTGGGCAATGTTCCTGAGATTAAAAATACGACTTTAGCCCGTCGTAAATCTGGAGGATTCTTTCAATAGCGGGCAGTAGTGAGAGAAATCTGGTATTTCCATGAATTAGAGTTTTTTTATACTCGATGTCTGCAAATTCACAGAATGCTTTTAGTTGAGTAACACGCACAGTGTATATATAAAAATACTTATAAATTTTGACTACAAGAGCTTCTACTTCAACAGGTAGGGCATCAACTGCAATTTGGAGACAGTTATGAACAATATGGGCACCACAACCAATACCCACAATATGATTTCCCATTTCCTTTTTCAATCGACTATAAACATTGTTTTCACCTTTTCTTTTTACGCCTCCAAAATTAATGTTGCAATTATCGCCACAAAAACCAACAACTTTTTTGGATAAATTATTTCTTCTAATTACTGATGACAAACAATTTGTCAATATTTCCGATGTTTCGCCAGGAACTGATTGAAAGTCTAAAAGCTTGACTTATATTCCTTTTTCTGGTAAAAAATATCGTACAACGATTTCTTTTCTGTTAGAAGCATCAATTGTAATACACACAAAATTAGACTGACTTAAGTCTTAACGAAGTTCATCGATTGCCATTGGTTTAATAACATTTAGAATGATAGCCTCACACTTAGTTCTGGCTAGACCAAACTTTGGTTCTAACAACTCAGAAATTAACTTCAACGAGCAGTCAGCTGTTTTGAAGCTTAAATTGGGAACGGCAGTATGAAATGCAAAAGTTGCTTCTTTGGAAGCTATTAATAAATCTTTTTCAACTGTTTCAGTGCTTTTAAAGAATGGCAGAAGGGATGAAGTACTATCAGCTGCAACCAAACTAGCTTTATGTTTGGCACATTGAAGATGTCCTTTTATGTCAGAACGTCCACCGTGAGAAACTGAGAATTCTGAGAAACATTGTGTACACTTAACCCTATCAGATTTCCCACAAACTTTTTTCAAAAACGGATATTCTTTTTGTAATTCATCGTTAAATTTACAGCTTCTTTTTGGCATTAGATTAACTGAAATAAGAGGGCAAAATATTTAATAAAAACTCACGCAAATATACTACAAGGACAGAATAAATTGGAAAATTCAATTATAGTGACCACTTATTTAAACAATAATGAAATTAAAATTCATTTATTATAGAAACGTGCTAGAGAGAATAAATGAAAGTAGAAGCATTATGAAAGCTATAAGAAAGAGAAAAGCGAATTGGAAGGGTAAAATTTAAGAAAGGATTGTTTGCAGAAAAGAATAATAGAAGAAAAGATTAGGGGAAAAAGAGGAAGATATAATATGATGACAGACCTAATGATGGGAAGGAATTATGAAGAGTTGAGGGAGGCGGCACAAGACCGGGCAACATGGAGAGAGCAGTTTAAATGAAACCTGTCCGAGGACAGATTCACCAAAGAAAAAGAAGAAACGTATATAAATTAATCTATAATATAATAAAAATACTATGAAAATTGTAAATAAATGTGTTAATGATTAAAATGATACAAAGATTAAGATGAGTGATTATTAATAAGAAAGAAAAGTGAAATAGTGATAGATCTAAAATACACCTAAGTTACATAAGTAAACAAAAAATTAAAAGCATCTTAAAACGTCATATAAATGCCAAAAATGCTGAAAAAATGCATTTACTTAAATTCCATAAAAGTGAATGTGTATAAACTTAGAAGTTATAGTTGAAAATTCATAATCAAAAATTACAAGACGAATTATAAGATAAAGTTTGCGACTCTAACAATTCACGAATCAGTTTAGAAGATATTAGGCTGTTAATTTATTACTGGCTTGAGAGATATCTAAAAAATGCTAGGCGTGAATTGGATGGAAATCAATAAATAGTTGTTGAATGCTATAATTTCTACAGAGAAGTTTGTATGGAGATTTTATTAATTTAAACAAGTGATCTCCCATAGTAGAATTTAGACAAGTAAAGAACAAATACTATAACCGCACCTACCTCTCAAATTCACAGCCACACGGGGGGTGCACCGAACTGATAATGAGATGGCGTAAATCAAATAATTGTAGACTGGTGTAAATTCCTGCAGAGAATTTTGAATGGAGATTTAATTAATTTAAACAAGCTGTCTCCCATAGTAGAATTTGGTCTAATAAAGCACATATACTATAATTGCACCTACCTCTCAAATTCACAGCCACACGGAGCGTGCACTGTACTGACAATGAGATGGGAAGAGTTTCTCGCTTAGTTCAGCTTCTAACACAGGGATTCAGCCAAGTGACAAACACTCAATAGTCAGTCAAGAGTCTTCGAGGATGCGTGGTGGAGGAAAAACTGTCGAACCACTTTAAGAGTTGCTCGATGCATTTCTCGCTTCGGTCGACACAATTGATAACATTTGATACAATGTTTTCGATATACACATTTCTCGCTGCGTATTTCTCCTTCTAGTGAACAGCGGGCCTAACCGAGACATACCGGGATATTCCGGGGCATTTCAGTGTCAGCCGGGACAAATTTGCTCACCGGATGGGACACCGGGACAGACCCTTCAAACCGGGACTGTCCCGGCCAAACCAGGACGTATGGTAAGCCTATGTATAACTCAACTCCAGATTTTCAGGTGTAGTAGAACGAATTTTTTTGTATTCAATACATATTGATCCATTGAGTTCCACATTAAGTTCCCTTTAGTCCGATATAACTACATTGTGTCAAAGTAGCAGCGAAGCAGTCCGATGTTTCCTACAGTGCCACTGCATAACATCGAAAGTCCTTACATTGTATATGCCTTTGTAATAGATCAAATGACTCAGGTTAGACTTTGTATTTTGTCCTGACGCTCATTCAGAAGCTATCTTTGTAAAGGAGATCAGAGAACAAAACTGACGTTGGATTGCGGAGGATAGATGATGCCAAAATTGACGATAAAGTGGCAGAAAGATGTACTATGTGGTCCTAGAAAATCCATGTTTCACACGTTTTTGGAAGAGGAACAGTGGAACCTACCCCTCAGAGAGTGCAAATTTGAATGTGGAAGGAAAACCAAGCCAACCTTTAACCAACCCAACCCGGTGGGGAAGCATAATATTTTGTAAGTTTCAAATTTCCATAATATGTAGGTATGAGTACGTAGTACAATATCTCGGTGAGGGCAAATGTGAACATGGAAGGAAAGGATGCAAAACATAAACAAAAAGATGCTAGAGCCGCCGACGTAACAATAAATAATATTACATGTCTCCAGTTGCCTATGTTGTTTCATTACAAACCTCGAAATCTTAAATTTACATTTGTCTTCTGTTTTTCCGCCTTTCCTACTGGTATTTCCATTTCTCATCGCCAGTGCTAGCGTCATCTTGTTTACCTTCACCCCGGTTATGTGCACAGTACCATAAATACTTCGGCGATACTAATTTAATCTGCGATGCTTAGAGGTAGGCGTTGCCTTTCCACAAATCCCCTGCGGTGTTTCTTTGTTTACATGTTACGGAGTTACCATATTGCCCATCTGTCTTGCTGCCAGTTTTTTGTCTTGCTGCCATCACGTTACCAAACGTTAGGTTTACCAAATTTGCTTAATTATCTGCAAAGCATCCTAGATCAACTTAGGATCACCAAATTATATAGCAATTTATTCTTTCATATACATTGCTATTTAAATATTCGATAGTTATTGATACAGTTAAAGTACAACAAGAGTATAATTCCATCAAATTTTAATAAATGCAGGGCAAATAAAGTCATGAGTTTAAACCTATCGAATACATTTCTCATGTATAAGTTGACCCCTGAGTTTTCACTAAAAATTTTGTCTTAAATCTCAACATATACACGAGTATGTGCTAAGTATTTTACAAGTCTGTCCTTATTAAAGTACATGAAATTTTAAGTGACCTTGGCAACGTATTATTTGCATGTAAGTTGTTCAAATAAATCTAATTGATGCTGATTATTGACAATGTAATTCTGGAAAAGATATAAACACTCCAGGATTTTGAAACCAATACAGTTTGGCGATACAGTTTATGAGAAATGTGCAATGTACCATAATTGGATATTTTTATGCAATAAGTGACTTTCAGAAGAAATAGAAAACTGCATGTTTTCCAGAGAGCAATTTTTCTGCACAACAGGTTTAGACACAGAGGAAAGATTGTTTCCAACTTACCTCATCAGGGTCAGACGAGCCATCAGGACTGCATTCCCATGATGCATTAACAACTCCTTGCCGTGATAGTTCATTCAATCTTTTCTCCACTATTTTTAGTCTATGACGACCCTAATAAAGAACACAGACATGTTAAATTTTTAACCCACCCAATTATTATTTAATGTAATTTCATAAATATCGGTGCAGGGGCATGAGAATGGAATATCTCATTTAACGTAACTTTTTACGTAACAGTTGTTAGGAAAATAACTCTCACTTTTCACAAGAGATCCATTCATTTTTCCTAAAATACTTCAGAATTTTTCTACATGAAAAATATCTAAATGAATCAGAATCGATTCCAGACATACTTACTTCCTCGAGACGACCTACAAGTAGTTCCTGCTGGGTTTTGAGTTTCGTGCCCTCTTCCTCAGCAGCTGTGGCTGCCTGCTCCCTTGCCCTCTCTAATTGCTCCATTCTATGCCTACGTGTTCTTGCTCGCCCTTGAACCTCTGATGCCTCACGACTCATTTCCTCTCTGCTTGCCTCCCACGATGCCTCTCTTTCCAGCTGATGGAATTCCATATCCTCATATGTCTACGAATAAATGAACAATTTAACAATTATTGCATTTTAAAACTAGATCTCCTTTATTAATATGAAGAGATAATTTCACATTCCTTCAAAATCAAATGCAAGAAATAATAAATGATACTCAAAATAAAAACAAGTGGAAATAAAGATTAATACTTGAAATGTCTACCAATGGTTACCATAATTGCAACTTCAAAATGAATACTTTTGATGTAATCAAACATTAAAAGTTATTGAATTAACTTGAGGAATATAGAATGAACAATAACACAAACATTGGAATGTAATTTTGTATTTCACTCAAACCAGACATATGCTTTGAGGATGGCTAACAAAATTAATACTAAATCATCTAATACAGATATTCAAATCTCATTTCCATTATCCAATTTCAAATTAAATAAATTAAAATAGTTCATTATCTTAATCTGGAGTTAATACTGTAAAGACCCACGTACAGGACGCACCCATGTATAGGATGCAAGAAGGTTTTCTCTTAAAATTCTAGGAATAAACAATAAGTCACAATAAAAGATTCATATCCATTCTATTAGATGATTTCCGTCAAATATACTTTCTGCTAAGTATGATCTGAAAAGTGAAATTACTGAAGTATTTGTATTATTAGATTTACCTATGTCGAAACTACTTATTGCAGGATATAGTAAAACACTTTGGAAAGCAATGTAGAAGATAAAATGTAGCAGATTTTTGTGACTCCAACCCAATTGAAATAAAAAACTCGGTAAAAATTTCTGTGATCGTCTGTGACACTTTCAACAAGTTCTATCCCTTAAGGGGACTCCTCAAGAGCTCCTTCGTTGGTTTAGTTCATTGATCTTCAAACTTGAGATACCCAAGGAATCCTTCTCAATGTGAAAAATCAGTGCGGAACCCATTAATAAATACGTTTCATGTAATACGTTTTATTTGAACAAAATGTTACAATTAATGTTGCAATAATACATTTCATACAATGTAAACAGAAACTATTTATAAATGCATTAATGAACCCATTTATTACTTAGTAACTAAATAATACCAAATTTACTGAATACATACTAAATTTTAGTATAACATCACTAACAAATAATATGAAAAATTATACTTCATTTTAATGACTTGGATGTGCTTATTTTTTGCCACAAAGAAAAATGTTTATTCTGAAGGACTACACCGACTGCTCGAGAACATATGAATAGTATTCAAGAGATGTACTATGTACACTAATTTCCAAAAGTATTCCACCAATTTGAGCAGTGGCGCTTTCGCGGCAGACTGAATTTTAACTTCATATCTACTTGAATGTTATGTCAGGGTTTATTATTGCATAAAATACAATGTATTTTTGCATATCGACCGGAGTTTCAGAGATTATTCCATGTCTTGGGCGATCGTTTGTATGTATTATTCCCCATTGTTGTTTAACAGTCATTATTTCATCGAGATGATAGCGTAAGCAGGCCCATGGAATTGTTTCTTTGTCCAAGTTAGGGGATGTTGGAGGAGGGCTGAAGCAAACTCGCTGCGTAATTAGTTCTAATAGTAGAAGTTAAGTGTATTTACGAATTTCAAATCGACGATTTCATAGGTTTTATCAAATTCCCCAGTTCGATAGTATTTGCTACATAACAGAAATAGCGAAAGTGACAATGCACAACTCTCAAAAACAGTCGAGATATACACATTTTAAAAAAGTAAAAAAACACTTTTGCAGTTTCTTCTTCCATTACTTGCTACTTGGTAGCATTCACGGTATATTCCACATTGAACACCGACGTAAAAAGTCGATTTAGCTGACGGAATGCACAAGATTGTAATGCGGTATATCTTTTTTATAATTCATTGAGTTAAATTGTTGCTGCAGCCATCAAAATTTCGTTTCACTTGGTTATTACGTGAACCTCATTTTCACAGACGAGTCATAGGTAATTGCAAGATAAATCAATCTCCGAACTATGTGTGACCGCTCAGTTAAATATGCAGATTTCTGACTAACTGATTTGAACATGAGACGCATTGCTGCAAAATTTGCTCCAAGGTCATAACTGGTGATGAATCTTGGGTTTATGGTTATGACCCTGAGACACAGTGGAAGTCGCCAAATTCATCGCGGCCGAAAAAAGCGCATCAAGTTTGCAGCAATGTCAAGTCCATGCTGATCATTTTTTTTGACATTGACAGGATCGATGTTCTGAAGCGGCTAAGGGATAACGTCTGACGCAAACACCCAGACAAGTGGCGCAACAATGACTGGGTGCTCCACCATGACAATGCCCCCACCCACACATCACTTGTTATTAGGCAGTTCCTGGCTTCCAAAAACATGACAGTCATCCCCCACCCCCCTACTCTCCTGACCTCGCCCCCTGCGACTTTTTCCTGTTCCCCAAAATGAAACTCCGGTTGAAAGGGTGGCATTTTGACATGATTGAGGAGATCCGGGCAGAATCGCAAGAGGTGCTTAACACCTGCAGACCTCCAAGGATGCTTTGGATCATGGAAAAAACGCTGGGAACACTGTATGAAAGCCCAAGGGGACTACTTTGAAGGAGACGGTGGAAATTAGGACTTAAGAGTAAGTAATTTTTTTTATGGACAAATTCCCGGAACTTTTGGGTAGCACCTCGTAGATATAAAAACAATCTGTCAGTGGATCATGGAAACATGGAATGACCTCCCCTCAGAAATGATAATTAAGGGATTCAAAAAATGTTGCATAAGTAATGCTTTAGATGGAAATGAAGACGACATATTATAGGAAAATGATGACAACAATGGTACGACGACTGCAAAATTAGAATCAGACGAATCTGAAGCTGAACAAATGAAGTTCACGACAAGTATCATATTACCAATGACGACTCCGATGATGGCGAATTTCTAGGATTTTAGGGAAATTGTTTAAAAAGTTTGATTTGTTTTCTTGATTGAAGATTTTTTTCAATGAGCAGACGCTTGATTTTTTAATTTTAGTTATCAGGTATTTCATTTTAATTGAAGTCTCCATACAAAAAGAACGAAAAATGTTTAGTATCCATGTATGAGTATAAGTGGCTAATGAGCCGAAATATCATGTACTTACAATTACTGTTTGTAAAAGTGCAATCTTTTTTCATATTAAAAAGTTTTATTTTAATTAAAACACTTTGATGGTTAATAAATATTAGTTTGCAGCTGTTTATTTTTCATTGAACAATTCGTAGAGAGAAAAACATGAAATATTATGTACCTGTGTATAAAACACACCCTACTTTTTAGCTTAGAAAATTTGGAAAAAGTGTATCTTGTACGTGGGTCTTTATGGCAGCGGTCTTTAAACTGGAGTATGCGTACCCCTGGGGGTACACGGAGACCATCTAAGTGGTACGCGAGCATGGATAATTTTAAGGGAATCAATTTCCAGATCCTTAACTTCCAGGTGTACTCTTTCCACTCGAGGGGAAAACATTCTTGATGTATTTCTAGTGAGGCCACTCAATTCTTTTATTAGCGATGATGTATGCCTAGGAATAAGTGACCACGCAGCTGTGTGTGTAAAACTAGAATGGGACAGCCCACGCCGAATAAATTCGGAAAAAATAAAGACGGTCTGGCTTTACAAGCGAGGCGACGGAGAAGGGTTCCAAGGATTTTTAAAAGACAAGTTTCCAGAATGGGCGAGTAGGGGACAAAACGTGGAAGAAATATGGAAGGAGTTTAAAGAGATAGTGTTTGAAGGGCTAAATACTTTTGTCCCACGTAAGACTCTTAAAGAAAATATGGATCCTGAATATTACAATCATACAATCAGGAAACTAAAGAAAAAAGTTAGGAGAGCACACGGAACAAGAAATTCGAGTAGGGCGTTGTTTCAGAGTTATAAGAAAATGGTTCGCGATTTAAATATGGAAAAAAGAAGGCGAAGGAAAAATTTCTTGTTAATGTCATATCTAAGGGTAACGGAAACAAATTTTATAAATTTATTAGGAGAAGGAAAGATAACAGGATGGATATAGCGTCAGTTAAAGATCGACGATTACAGTAAAGCTAATGCTCTTAATGAATGGTTTACAAGCGTATATAAGAAACAAGAAAATAGTCGGGATAACTTAAAAACTCGAGAGCTGATAAATGACGCCTTAAACTGGAAGATATGCGAAAATGCTAGGAAGTTGAGGGCAAATAAGTCAGTGGGACCGGATTTTATTGCGACTGACATACTGAAACTGGGTGCTACTGCCATGTCTCCCTACATAACTCACCTATTCAATGTAACGATGAATAATCATGCCTTACCTAAAGACTGGAAAATGGCACATATTATGCCCATTTTTAAGAAAGGTGAAAAGACGGTAGTAAAGAACTATAGGCCGGTTAGCTTAACTTATGTGGTTTGTAAACTAATGGAGAAGGTAATATCAGACTACATACGGGATTGGTGGGTAAGGGATAAGTGGCTATTTAAAACTCAGCATGGGTTCAGGAAAGGGTATTCCTGTGAAACCCAATTAGTGGGTTTGTGTCAAGACATTGCTGACTCATTAGACGAAGGGAAAGAAGTTGATGCTATAATCGTCGATTTCTCGACAGCATTTGACAGAGTGCCACATGATCTCCTGCAGTTGAAGATGGAGCAATTACCAATTGACATAAAGGTACTGAAGTGGGTTGCGAATTTTCTTACTGGAAGAACTCAAAGAGTGAAAATAGGTAACAGGTATTCGGATGAGACGAATGCCATAGCGGGGATTCCACAAGGTAGCGTCTTAGGACCGCTGCTCTTCTTAATTTACGTCAACAATCTTCCAGACAAAATGAACTCCGAGATAAGACTTTTTGCGGATGATTGCATAATTTATAGGCGGATCGAGAGTGAAAGCGACCGTGATACCCTCCAAAATGATATCGACAAACTTTCAGTTTTGACCAATACCAACGGAATGGGCATCAATATAAGTAAAAGTATGTACATGACATTCACTAATAGGAAATTAGTGTCAAACAAGGAGTATAATTTTTCGGGAAATCCTATACCAAAAAGTGATCATTGTAAATATTTAGGTGTCTATTTATCAAAAGATCTAGGATGGAGATTAAATGTCGATTTTATAAAAAGGAAAGCTTTCAAAATGCTGCACTGGGTTATGAGGAATCTAAAAGGAAGCAGTCCAGCTACAATGGAGAAAGCATACAAATCTCTAGTTCAGCCGATATTGGAATATGCCTCCTTGGTATGGGATCTGCATGAAGAAGGGCATATCAGGAAGCTGGATAAGGTTCAAAGAAAGGCGGCCAGATATGTATTGGGTAGGCACAGGAAAACGGATAGCATGACGGAGATGCTAGAAATACTGGGCTGGGAAAGCTTGCAAAGGAGAAGGAAACGGAGTAGACTCTGTGGTTTTTTTAATGTAATAAATATGGAGGCAGCATGGAGTGAGTTACACAAGAGGGTGAAAGAACCATCTTTTAAAGGGAAAAATGATCACAAATACAAATTTAAGTGTAGAAAACAAAAAACAAATATAAAAAAATATTCATATTTAAACAGAACTATTGTTGACTGGAATGAGTTGCCTGCTGAACTATTTGAGCCTTTCCCAAAGAGTGAAAATGTTTTTAGGAATAGATGTAAAGCTGTTTTATGATTTTTCTGTGATTTTGTGATTCTTTAGTGATTTTTTTTATTATTTCTCCTTCCTTTTTGAAACTTTTGAATTTTCTTGTTTGCAGTGATATTTCTTATGAGTAATATTTTTGTTATGTCATTACTATAGATCTTTTTATTGCTGTCTTATTGTTTGTCTTTAGATCTCGTTGTTGGAAGTGTGAGAGACCTACGAGGTTTCTTTATGTTACCACCTGGCAGATCGCCAACTTGTAGCACTAAGTTTTAAATAAATAAATAAGCCTGAGAACGTGCATCTTTGCCTTTCGAAAGTAAGAGGTGCAGCCAGGAAAATAGTTGCCACCGAAATATTCTCCTTCGCCCACCCGCTGACATGGGTTCGTCAGCTCCCTTCAAGTACCTTCCCTGGGTTCACGCAACTAGAAACTTGTCACCCTTCCTCTTCCCACATTCCAAAGGCAAGGAAGAATTACGACCAAGGCCCTTCTTCCCGCAGTCCCCTTATGAACTTTTCCCACCCTCTGTCTCTCAACACCTCCTCCTCTCTTTTTCGTGACCTCAATAATGAGCAACTTCCAATACTAATACTAATGATATGAAACTTATATTGGCAGAGTTATATAAATTTCAGGGAAATATTTATTATGGATTGATTAATTATAGCAATTATTATGAATATGATAGGATGCTGCAGTTTTTATTGACTTAATCGAGGAAAGTATTCTTTGCAATACCTAGGATGAAAAATTATTATTGTTTGTCTTATTATGACTTTTATATTATAGAAATTTATAAAATTTCCCGCATAGTTGGTATCAAAGTCAATGTTAGAAGCAAGCAAGCTGATATTTCATTCAAAGTCGCCATACTTTACAAACTACACGGTAAAATCAGGGATTGTTGTATAGTTTTTCATGATTTGCCAGATTTGATTATAATGTTAAATTATAAACGTCATGTGTTTTAGGTGCAGTATAAATAGGGATTGTGAAAAGAGATAGTTGAAGTGGTCAGTTTCTTCCCAGAAATCTTCCTGACTGAGGGAGAGGAAATGGAAGAGAAAATTTTCCTCGTTTTAGAAAAAAGGAACAAAGGGGAGATGATTTAAGGAGCTCGCATTACGAGGGAAAAGAACACAAGTGTAATGGGCGAGGGTTAAGCTCAAAAAGGGCATGGCACTGGGTGAAGGATCGAAACAAATTAGTTACCATTCATTGTTGCAGAGTGATTTGTCGCTCTTAAAGGCATCCTCACCATATGGGTATCAACTCCACCTGTTGTGTCTACAGAGACATTCTCTCCGTTATTCTGCTGCAAGATTTTCATCGGAGTGGTTGTGCATGTCAGAAGGCTTCTTGGTGTGAAGTTGTCTGTGAAAAGTGTCTTTATCTTCTCGAGACCTGTATGCATACTTATTTTCATAAGTTTCTCTGAGGCTGTGATCGTAGCAATTATTTTCAGCTATTCTCAATATTCATCATTAGGAGGTGCCATTAGCTTGAAAGAAAAGCATCTTCAAACAGCCGAAGCGGTACATGTTAGTGAAGCTTATTCTTTTAAATGTAACAGGAATATTTTCCAGGACTACCAAATTTTTCAAGATACACCGGATAAAACCCGCAGATAAAAATTCAAGTGAATTTTTCAGATTTGGAGGGCATTATTGAAAAAAAGGCAGTTAAAATTATATTTTATCTAATCAAATCAAGAATTATTTATTCTAATTACAGTAAGTTATTATCTTATTTCATCTTATATAATATTTAATATTTTCTACCTCCTAGTAACAAAAAATATAATTATGTGCTAGCTATTGGACCGATTAGTTTCTAGCAGTACCTACTGCTAGTACTTTTTCCTCCATTGGAAAAATTTTATCATAATGCCTAACGAAATTAATGGAGACATTTCTGATTTAATATATATGATTCTGATTTAATCATTCCCAAAAACCGAACACCAGAGTTCGATACACAAACACACATTTAACGAAGGAATACCATGTCTTTTATCATACTCCTCACCTGATAACTTATAATTTTATCTACACTTTACATTGCATTTTTACAAATTAAGTAATGAGAAACGGCATATTGATTTATTACATTGTTTTTATAACTTATCATAAAAACGAATAAATAATTATATTAGATCTCCTTCGTTTTAATTTTGACTTGACAGCTTTTAGTAATCTATCTTAGAAGATTTATTTATCAGTTGTTTTTATAATATTCCTCGAAAATTTTAATCTAAATATTGGGATGTATTTCTTGAACATATAAAATAAATTATTCACTAATAAAATATACGTTGTTACTGAACTACATAAAATAAAAATTCTTTTTCGGTTAGTTACAATGTAGAAATTTGTTTGATGCAATTTTTACCTCATCTGAAGAATTCAATAGTATTTTAATATTATTAAAACTTGGATAGTAAAAATTCACTTTTTGGTATAATTTTTTAATTAGGTGTATTTCATACAAATTTGCTTTCAGTTTCGAATTGCAGTTGTTGCTTTCTGGTCAGAAGGAATCGGCGTTGTATACGATTTAAATTTTTGAAAACTCGTCAGCCCATGGATAAATTTCTAATCAAGAGGAATCGGGATGTTGAAGAAAACAGAGATGAGAATCTCTTTGGAAGCCATAAGGTGGCAGTTGCAGTTTCTCAGGAAACAGACTCAAGCTGTGATTCAAATATAGTGAAGATTTTTCAAACAAATAAAGTTCCAAGGACTACCAAAGTTGAGTTTAAAGAAAAACACTGATACTACGACCAATCCTACATAAAATATGGATTTGTTTTCAATAACAGTGATCCTCCTTTACCACTGTGTGTTCTTTGTCACCAAACATTGTCAAACAATAGTATGAAACCATCTCTCTTGCAACAACATTTATTTACAAAACATCCAGGCTCTAAAAATAAAACTGTTAATTATTTTATGAGGAAGGCTGAGGATATTAGTCAAAATGTAAATAAGCTTCACATTTTCAGGCAGTCATCAAAGTTGGCTTTGGAAACCTCATAAAAATTAGCACTGTTCACTGCGAAAGTTAGGAAATCATACACGACTGTAAAAAATGTTATTATACCTGGTGCACTGTTGATAGCTAAAAAGATGTTAGATGACAAGTCCATTACTGCTATTAAATTGATTCCCTATTCAGACACCACTGTACTTCATAGAGTACATGAAATGGCAGAAGACGTTCTCCAGCAGATTGTGACAGAAATTGCGGTTGATAAAAGATATGCCTTACAGATAGATGAAACCACAGATGTTGCCAATCATTCCCAGGTAATAATTTATGTCTGCTGTTACAGCGAAGAAAACGGCGTTACTGATGAGATTATGGAATGCAAAGACTTGCCTAGGAATGCAACTGGTGAAGAGATTTTCAAAACTTTAGATACTTTTATTCGAGTTGACTCAGGCTTACTTTGGGAATGGTGCATATGTATCTCTACGGATGAGGCCGCTGCAAAGATTGGACACAAGAGCAGCCTTATTGCTCGTATCAGCGCTTTAAACACTAAATTAATTTGGGAACACTGTTTCATTCATAAGCAAGCTTTGGTTGCAAAAAAGTTGAGTCCTAATTTGCACGGGGCATTGGATGTTGCCATTAAAATTGTAAATTTTATTAAGTCTAGGGCGTTAAACTCGCGTCTTTTTAAAGTGATGTGTGAGGAAATGGGATCAACTCATACCCAGCAGCTATTGTTGCATTCAGAAGTGAGATGGTTGTTACGGGGATGCGTATTAACACGTTTATTTGAATTGAAAAATGAAGTCAGACTTTTTCTGACAGAAAGTAAGTCTGATTTGGCTGATTGGTTTGAAAATGAGGACTGGATTTGCCAATTAGGTTATATGGCGGACATTTTCCATAAATTGAATTAGCTAAATCTACAGCTCCAAGGTTTTGACAAAAATATATTTAAGGCACGTGATAAGATAAAAGTGTTTTATTAAAAAATATTGTATTGGCAAATTTGTAAGGAAATTAACAATATTTCGATTTTCCCATCCTTTCTGTGTATATTGGGTTAAACAAGGTGCCTCTAAGTGAAAGAGCATCAGGTATAATTAACAGTCATTTGATAAATCTTGGTCAAGCCTTTATGGTATACTTTCCAGAAATTGAGAAAGGGAATGGCTTTGATGGCTGGGTAACAAACCCTTTTGCAAATCAGGTTGTTTCCAATTCTTTGCTTTCAACAAAATTGAAGGACCTAATCGAGTTGTCAGCTGACAGGTCATTAAAAATAATTTTTAATTGTAGATCACTATGTGACTTTTGGCATATAACCTGGAAGGAGTTCAAAGAATTGGCTGACATTTCTGTAACAAAACTCCTTCCATTCCCATTTATGTGAACAAGGTTTCTCAGCACTTTCATCAATAAAAACGAAAAATAGATACAGAATTGATGCTGAACCCTGTCTAATTCTAGCAATAAGTAATATTCATCCACGGATACATGAACTAATTGAAAAAAACAGCCCCATCCATCTCATTAAGAAATACATTGCCAATAAAATTTTACTTTGTATGATTAATAATTGTTTAATAAAATTTGTAATATATTTATATTGTTTTTCTCAATTGTGTACTAATAATAATTGTAATGATAACTCAAACCGAAAGAAAACTTCAAAATTAGAGCCTTATGGTCACATAAAATAAAAATAATAAAAATTTTCAATTTAAGTACGTTTTGCAGAGATGTATGATCAGTAAAACACTTTCAAGCATGGAATATATTACTTTAGGATAAAAATTTTTGGGGAAAGAGGAATGGAAATACAAGTTCTAGGAGAAAAAAGAACTTGTAAAATTTCCGACTGTTAAAGAGATTGTTCTTGTACTTCTTAAATGGATGATGGTGCATGTCAAATGCTATGGTAATTAGATTCCAATGGATACATTTAAAAGAGTTATGTAAGAGTTTCATTTAAAAATATCAATATTTATAATATGCCAAAAATTATATCCTATGCAACTATTTAAACTTATGATGAAAAATATTGGATGTTAACTTAAAAAGGTGTGAGGGGGTACATAGGTCTTCATAATTCTTTTAGGGGGTACGCGAGCGAAAAAGTCTGAAGAACACTGCTTTATGGTATATAAAAATACAATTATCAAATCATCCCACTACATGTCATAGTATGTAATATAGTATAAATATTATGATCAAATTGTATGAATCATTCTAACAAATTTAAATATTTACTACTAATCCATTTTTCCCTGCTGCATAAAGAGAAAAAAATAAATATCGCATAAGTATGAAATAATATGAAACTAAAAAATAGAAATGATAAAGAAAACCTTTTTTTCAGCTTCCAATATTTCTTGGTGATGCTTTAGTTCCTCCCTCAGTTTTTCTACCTTATCTGGATCTTTGTTAGACAATAATTCATCCTCTAACCTGGAAAGATTTCAATTATTTCTTTTAGCAAAAAACTTTAAATCCTGAACTTTTAAAAATATAATGAATTGTTATTAAAACAGAAATCAAATAAATGCTAAATAAAAATTTTACAAACTTAAATATCACAACAAGAAAAGAGACTTTTTACCAACAATCGATAAAAAAGGTCAGTACGAACACGTAAAGCTTATGGAAATGCCATATTTACTTGCATATAAACTGCACATTTTTTCAAAATTTCACTTTTACAAAATGAAGATATAGCTTACTCACAAGAAAAAAAAATGAAGTCTAGAATCTGACATAAGCATTAAATTTCACTAGGACACCTCTGACTCTCATATTCAACTTGCAATATCTGATATGTAAAAGCATTATATAATCGCTAGAGTAATAATAAACTATTAAATTACCATTAAAACCTGATGATGATGGAAATAATTTTGAAACGAGATAAAAGTCTGCTATGACCGGGAATCGAACCCCGGTCTTCCACTTGCTGGGCGGATATTCTACCTCTGAACTATCGTAGCAGAACACTTTTTCTCGTTTCAAAATTATTCCCACCTTTACAGCTTATGCCTGTCTGCATAGGATCTTCGGATCATATTATTCCATCAATTTCTGATGATGATGCTAAGCATCAAAACCTGAGTCATGAGTTTTGTAAATTATATTTGTGGTATTGTACAAGATATTTTTGTTGTATTATTTAAGATGGAATATCGTCCAGTGAAGGCCCAAATAGTCAAGTTATTAATTAAGATACTTTCTCTCTCCCTCCCTTCCCCTCCCTCCCTTTCCCTCCCTCCCTTTCCCTCCCTCCCTTCCCCTCCCTCCCTTCCCCTCCCTCCCTCTCCCTACCTCCCTCTTCCACCCTCTCCCTCCCTCTTTAGGTTAGGTGGAAGATGGGACTTCTTAGTCTCAATCTCGCCCCAAATAAAGACCATATCAATCAATCCCTCCCTCTCTTCCACTCTCCCTCTCCCCCTCCCTCTACCCTTCCCTCTACCTCCTCCTTCTCCCCCCCCCTCCCCCTCTCCCCTCCCTATCCCCCTCCCTCTCCCCCCCCTCCTCACCCTATATGTATAAGCTGTATTATTGATAATTAGCATGGTTTTCCTCTCAATTCATCCAAAAGATGAGAATCTGGGACGAGGTAGATACACTTTAATTTTTAATTTTAACTGCACAAAGGTGTTACCTGTGTATAGCGCGCACTTCTACTTTATGACCTAAAATTTGGTCTTCAAACTTTGTGTTATACATGAGTTTATATGCTAATTTACAGTAATCAATTTTCACATTTTCATCATGGTCTCAGTTAAAAGGTGCCCTAGCACGAGTCATTTTCTTCAAGATAGTGAATATGTAAAGAGGGACAGCAGAGCTAAATGATTGGACATTTGTAAATTACCATATTAGCCCGAATATAGTCTCCTCCTTTTTTGCCAAAATATTAATAAGAAAAGTAAAGGGGAGGACTAAATTCATGCCCAAAAAATTAGCAAACAAAAATATCACTGCCGGCTGTAAGTATAGGTAACAATTAATGCCCTCACTTGATTTGATTGTTTTACGGAGAATTTTTTGATACATATGCCTCAATTACTCAATTAATTTTGTTCACTCTTTGGAATCCTTGCCTTAATGTTCGTATTTTCATAATAGCAGAAATTGCAGAAGTTTTCACTTTGAAAGTGTTGATTGGCCAACTTCATCCCTTCCCTAAGTTACAAATATGCTAATATTGATAAGTAGTGGTACCGCCTATTGTCATTTTAGAGAAAATGTCACTACAATGAAAGAAATTATCTTTGTTACCCGTCAATCTGTAGTGATCCGTAGGACCATAGGCAATTCTGTCAGCTGATCAGACTGTCCAGTTTGCGCAGCTGTTGAACATATATAATGCAATCGCATTGGAAGTATTATTTACGTAAATCAAACCGAGGTGTTGAAGGTATTTCAACTATCTACAGAATGCATTCCTTGATGTGATATTCTGAGGCATAAATATCAGAAGTAACAAAAATATGGGTAGAATAAATTATGAAAAGAATATGTTAAATGGAAATCTGGTGATAATTACTTTTTTTCAGGTACAATTCAAGTGGCCATTGTCAACAGCATCTAAAGAATACAAATGGAATTTAAATAACATTCCTAAATCAAAAGTTTCGAATTTAGTCCAGTAACACTTGATACATATTTAAATTACACCTGCAACTTTAACACACAAAATGTGATGTCACTGTTTCATTGTAAATTGACAGCTGTAACTAAATTGCTCATACATATTAAAGCTCGTTCTTTAGAATATTACAAGATGATCCAAAGAGAACTTATGATTCCTACTTTCCATTTAATCATTTATTTAATACTTATATCGGCTTTAATAGCTTTAAAGTCATCGTGGGTTTGTATTACGAGATTTACCTATGTCGAAACTACTTATTACAGGATATAGCAAAACACTTGGGAAAGCAATGTGTTCCCAAATTTCATAATTTAGCATTATAAAATACTACAAATACATTCAAGAGGAATATTAAATTGATAACGTGTATTTGTGCAGCAAAAATAACGCATGTACGTATTAGAATATACCGAATCTGAGTCCAACAATAGTTGCTATGGCAACACCCATAATGAGTCATAAAAACTGCAAAATCGCCAGTATTTATTCAAAATTCTAAGAAATATAATCGATAAGCAGAATTCTACGATAAAAATTAGAATCTTCATTCCTTTCCTCAGAGAATAGTACAAATCCTGCACCAATATTACAATTCTAAGATATTTTAATGTGCAAGAGAAAATTACTTTTCATGATGGATTTCAGATTTCCCATGTAAATCAAATGGGAAGAATGGTTCCTGGAATCAAACCCGGGACTTCAATCTTCGCAACAAAAAACTATCCTTGGGAGCTAGGCCCATGTTGCATGAGATTTCCACCAAGTTTCATGAAAATCGACCTATTGGTTCAAAAGTTAATAGGGGGGACAGACAGACACAACAACAAAACTATAAGCCTATTTCCATTCTGGAAAGTAGGCTAAAAAGTAAAGTCTGTAATGAGGTTCAACTTTTTTTCCAAAACTGAGGCTTCAGAAATAGGGGGAGGACTATATTCGGACTAATACAGTATATCAAGTTAAGAAATAGGCTTGGGTAAAAATTCTCAGTATGTTATGCGCTTATGCATAACATACCATTTCTTCAGCTTCCCATCATGTTAGAAAAATATAAACTAAAAATAAGGAAATTCAGGAAATTATTCCTATTGTATCTAAAGGGATGCATGTGTTACACAGAAGAGGATAGACCAAATAAATGTGATAAACATTATATTATGTAGGTTAATAATTGCATTAATTTTTTTACTATGGGAAATCAAAATAAACAAGCTTATATGTAGAAAATATAAACATCAGTAAAAGTAGATTAAGAATTAAATAAGAGCACTTGCCTTTGGACCTTTGCATTAGCTTCTTCAACCATTCTCTGGCAATCAGAAACTTGTCTATAGGTCAGTTCACGTTCTTCAACTGTCTTATGCTCAAAATGTTCAATTTCCTTAGAAAGTTGTTCCACCCGAGCCTCTTCTTCATGCACTCTTTCTGTGACAGCACTTAACTCACCCTCTAAGAGAGCCTGCTCCATCTCCAACTACAAGGGACAAAGAAAACTCGCTTAACCTTTTGAGGTCCAATTTTTTTACCCTATGTGATCTCAGCAGGTCCAATTGGTTTGGAAGAAAATGGTGAAAAATAGTGATAATAAATCTACAGGCTTTTCTGGTATTACTAGCATAATTGCCCATCAAATATGAAGGGATTATCAGGAAAGTACAGGCATGCCTCCCATAAAGAAATAGATGTGTTCCTAGCATCCACTTCGTTCTCAGAAACTTTGTTGCCAGAGGAAGATTTAACATGTAAAAGTGGATAGGTTCCAGTACTTTGTTACACATATCGTAGAATATGTAAATGACTTAAAATAATAGAAACATGTATGCACAACAAATAAAAAGGTAAAAAAAAACATTTAATATCTCTTGCCAGGGACTTTACATGGAACTTAAACCATTAAAATTACCAACGTCTTCGCCTTATCTTGGCAACAGTGGATTGCAGACCTTACTGGTGATTAGTAGTGCTGGGATACTGGTTGATGGACCTGGATCATCATCAAGGGTAGATTGTCTTGATTTCTTCTTCCTTTCTTGAAGCATCTCACGATAACCTGCCTGCCTCTACTCGTCGTATCGCTTGCATTTTCTCAGCAAGAGAGATGGACATTCGTTTCTTCTTAGGAGCACCAGGATCACTACCACTCGGTGTTTGTTTGGCTGACATTAGGGTTGCTGTTAAATTCACATAATTAAACCCTAAACTATGGATTTAAATTCCAAATATAGCTTCTGAGGAACGCAAAAAACACTTCGTAAAAGGCATCTGATAAAGTATGAAAGCAATGCTCACTGCGCGTCGGACGACTTATTGTTAGAACTAAAAGCGAACGGTATTTTCCTTTGATATCGGAGACTTCTTTGAAGGAAGAAATACATATTATAATTCCAAGAAACTGTTTATGGCAAATAGAGCATTTGGAGACAACTGTGCATACATGCGGTGACATATAACATGCCTCACCAAGTCCGTGCAGTAGGGGTTCTAATGGGGCATTCTCTCTCTTTTCATGGAAAATTGTCTCTTACTAAAGATAGCGTCGAAGTAACCTCCATGCCTTCGCCGCCCGAAACAGCATTAAATATCACATTAAAATACCATTTTTTCTCCATTTTCGTTTTTTAGATAATTTTCATATTTCACTAAAAAATGTTGTTTTATCATCCTGCATAAGATTCACAACTTTAAGCTGCAAGAAAATCATTCAAAGTTCGTAATTTTAAAAAATCTTTGTTTTCTCGTGCGCCTAAGTATTTTAAATACATTTCGGGGCAGATTTCGGAGTAAAGTGCTGACTTTGTAAAAAAGGAGCTTCGTTAATTCCAAACATTTGATTTCGATATGAAAAATCAGTAAGATATGCTATGATCTGGTTTGGCTTTCATGCACAATGAAATCACTGTTTTTTTAAAGTTACCTTTGTTTTAATTATATTGTTTAAATAATTATTATCAGAGATGCCAAATGATTATCCAAAGATTTGCTGAAAATAAGAGGAAAATTGAAAAAATAAGATATAGCGCAGCAGTGGCCAAGCCTGATTACACTCAGAGCTGCATATGATAATCTCCCTAAGTTTGAGAGCCACAAGACATGCATTCTGCGCACAAATATGTATGAACAGTAAACATAACTTGTATTCAAAACAATACAGAGAGACTGCATGCCCATTAAGCATCCCCCAAAAGGTCTTACTTGCACAGCATTATCGCATTCTGACGTGATAAGCCTTGATATGCCCTTGACTGTAAATGAATAAGAGCAGCACGTTAAGTTAAATGAGCCATGGTTTGGCCACCCCTGACATAGTGCATAAAGAATTTGCAGAAATTTGTTTGAAATATTTGAGCAAATTAAAAGTTATTTAAAATGTATAGAATTTAACTTAATAATTCAATTATTTTACTCATATTAACCCTAAAAACAGGATAAAATGTGAATGAACAGTTAATTTACCATCAAAGGAAAAATGTGTGGTAACTTACTATGAACTAAATACTTACATGAACTGCAATGAGTTTTAACAATATTTTAAGATCGCACTTTTCATTTAACAATATATAGTAGTTTTGAATTTTTTTCCTGAAAATTGGCTTTATTTAAAGAAATTTAAATAAAAGTCATACAATGTTATTTTTTCAATCCTATTAGAAATTCGGTTAGAAATATTTGCTGTATTATCAGTTAAAGAAATCCATTGAAAATTACATTACCTATATTTAAGAATTCTCACCATTTGGCAATGGCGCATGATTCGATAGTATAAAATTTTTATAATCAATTATAATTTATTGTTAGTTTTTTAGTGCAGCTCCTTTTAATCCTATACAAATGCTACATCCTCTTCTTCTTTCTCGGTTTCTGCTCATTCCCATTCTCTTTTCCTTCCTTCCACGAATTACTTAATAGATTCAGTAAATAAGTTATACACCCATGTATAAAAGTCTGATGCATGTTAAAGCCCTAAATTGCTGCATATATTATGAGGCAAAGAATAAAATTCAACAATTGGGACAACAGTGGCCAAATATAAATAAAATGCGTGAAAACGTAAAAAAAGCGTATTAAAACGTAATTATTGGAGATTTACAAATGAGATTTAAATTCTTCTCTTCTCTCCATAACTAAGTTAAATACCTCAACCAATATTTTAAAATGTAAACAAAAAAGATCAGATTGTCAAGGAATGCCTTTTTGTGTGATATATGTGATGCGAATTTATAACTCCGGTAAATTATAAGATGCGCAGCAAAAAACTATGAAAATAAGCATAAAATAGTTAATTACAAAAAATTTCAATGTGAAGTTAACTGAAAAGAGATTAATGAAAAACACGATTTTAATTATAAAAAATTTGGGTGCCTTCTCTCTCATACTAAAGCATTCATAGCATGCTTTCCTTACGCATATAGTATAAGGATGACAATACAATCCCGAGGTTTAACAATTACATGGTCGGCAAGGCAACATATCGTTAAAAAGCTTAAAATTTTCCAATAAATATGATTTAAACGTATAATTTGAACGATTTCGAACCAAATGCATAAATTGACAATAAGAATAAGAATCTGTTTTTTTTTAAATGGTCCTTGTCCGAAGATTGTAGGTCAATTATTTCTAATTTAATTTTGAAAAAGAAAAAACCTGCAAGCGAAAAAAGGGATTTTTAAGTGTTCTCTTATGGAAATTTGTATAGAGCGTTCTAGTGGACGGACCAACAGAGGGACAAGATAAGGATAGTAGGTATATAATTCCAGCCTGTGGAAGTTTGTAACATCATATGGAACCATAATTATATTTCAAAAAGTAATTGTCTGTGTCATGATACCTGTACCAATCTTCATCATCAGCTGTAGTATCATCTTCAGATTTATCACTCCCCTCACTAGTTACATCTTCACTATCACTTTTAGAAACAACTTCAGGTATAAAATCATCAGATTCAACACTAACATTACTACAGGAATCATTATCATACTTAGTTCCTCAATTATATCATGTTCATGCAATGATTATCAGCAAGTGGATGCCATTTTCAATCGCTAGATGTAAACATGGGCTGTGTGTGTGTGTGTGTGTGTGTAATTTTAGGCGAATCAGCCTCTTGGGCTATTATCGCTGTATCTATACATTTTAAACACAACCTATTTGTGATGCACTACTTACATCACCTAACATGATATAAAGAATAAATAAAGTTAAAAACAGATTGTAAAAGACTGTATAAGGGCCCATCACAATCTGTAGAATAAAATATCAGTGAGACTGTATAAGGGTCTACTGACATGCATAAAATTTTCTCACGACACAAGAAGGAACTATTATGCATGTAGCACACAGAACTTTTAAAATGGATAGGGGAGTAATAATATTTCTCCCTTCTATCCCATTGTACAATGATTAAAAACACTTAAAAATTAAATAAATGCTAAAATTCTCGACTCCCTTAGATATGACAGTGTTCTATTTATAAAATCCGGATTATCTCCAAGAGAGACTGTGAGTTTTGCAGCCATACGCACCCTCTCTCTCTCATTCCTAAACTGGATACAGTCCAGTAAAACATGTGACACTGTCAACGCAGTATCACATGTCTCACAAACTGGAGGTTCCTCGGACCGCAATAGGTAACCGTGCGTCCACCAGCAGTGACCTATGCGTAGTCTTGTAATGGCAACCTCTTCGAGTCGGAATGACCGGGACGAGGACTGCCATGGTTTTACTGAGTTTTTATTTCTCTCAGTTTATTGGAGATAACCCCATTCCATTGTTCTTCCCATTGATGGTAGATTAAAGATTTTACATAGTATTTTATGTCCCCCACAAGAACTTTTGATTCATTAATAACATTGCAATTAGCAGCTAGTTTTGCTGCCCTGTCTGCCCTCTCATTACCCAGAATACCTACGTGACCTGGTACCCACATAAACACTGTCGTCACCCCTATGGAGTCCAGATCCATCAAGGATGACTGAATCTGTTGAACCAGAGGGTGAGAAGGGTGCAAAGCCTTTATGGCATGTAAGGCTGACAGTGAGTCGGTGATGATGACATATTCACTGCTGGGGTACGAATATGCAAACCGCAGCGCTTTCCATAAAGCATACAATTCTGCTGTGAATATCCCACACAGCGGATGTAGCCGGAAATGGTGCGAGCATCTGCCGATGGTGAAAGCACATCCCACATGCTCCCCCTGCTTAGAGCCATCCATGTACATGGCAGTGAATGACCGAAACCGTGCATAGAAACCCTCAAAGTCATGTCGGTATTCAATAGGTAGGGTAGAAAGCCTATCTAATTTGGCAAGAGAAGTAATAATTTTGGGGCAACGTAACATCCAGGGTGGAGCTATGCTGTGGTCCATTCTAAATGTCTGAGGCAATTCAAAAGACAGTAAACATGGGCTGAGAAAATATTTTCTTGTCCAGCAAGGTATTCAAAGAAGGCCCAGTAGATGACAGCATAAGACAGAGGATAAACCAGTCAGCCAATACAAACAAGATCACAGTATCATTTCATTCTAACCAGTTGAAAAAAAAAAATCCCCGAAATCCATCTGAACTGAGTCTGGATTAGGACCGCAATGGCAAATTTAAAAAGCTGGACTCAGTCCGGGTTAGGACCGCAAAGAGTTCAAGGTTCTCCATTGAATTACAAAAAATAATTGTTTAGAAAAATTCTAGGTTTCATCTTTAATACTCCTACATGTAATTGGTCAGAACAAACAAACTAGATGGTTTACTGCTAACACATTCTTCAATACTAGGAGCCTATTTCATTGTGTTATTATTTATTTTACAAAACTTCTTTATATACAATGTTATTTGTGACAGTTGGTCCTTGCTTAGGATCTGCTATTATTTGAATATTTAAAGAATTTTTATTTGAAAGAATTGATTATCCTACACATAAGTGTCCATGTGTAAAGCAAGGCTCATGCAGAAAAATATCAGCTTTGCCAAAGGTGTGGACTTGTGATTTATTTGGGTAAAGAACAGAATGATTACCTAATCTTTCAGCATTGATGATTATAAACTGTTCACGAAATATTTCATTAATAAAGTTACCAGTTAGTGAATCAGCTGGCATTTCAATAGAACAATAGGTTTTACTATTTTGTGGTACAGTAGAACCTCTTTAATCCATGTTCCCATAATCTGGAAACTCTCGTGGCTCAGAACAAATGATGGAATTTTTACTGCTACTGCCGCTCTGATGTTTGTAGATTTAAATTAAAAACTAACAAAATTCTTTCATACACATATCTTCATTATAAATAGCTGCTTCTTACATATATAGGATATAGGATCTATATAGGATATATCATATAAAACCTAAGGTACTTCTAGAAAAGCTAGAGAGCTGAAATTTGGAAGGAAGATAGGTCATTGGGTACAACCTCTGAAAAATATATGAAATTCCAGAACAAGTTATATTTAAGGGGTGTTTTTGACCCTAAAGTCCAATTTTAAACACCCATAAGAAAAGCATTGAAAACTGTGCAGGGCTATATAAAATTGCTTTTTTAAATTACTTAAAATTAAGATACAAAGTCAGAACATGCACTGTACAGTGGATGAAAAGATGAAGTTTATTTTTCTTGAAGATAAAATTCAAATCCATGCTGAATTTGCATAAAAATTTATTTTAATTATAAAATTATGAAATTTTTTCGGTCTTCAGCAATGGAAAATATTAACTACCATAGCAATGACTCCAATGCCTTTCAATGGGAATTGATTTTCCATACTTCAAGAGCACTGATTTAATGCTTAGACTGCATTATAATCATTTGATTTTAGCCAACAACATATACATATGAAGACGTGATAATTTTAAATAATTTTTTTTTCTGGATACATACTAAAAGATACTGATGATGACACCATAATCATAACACACAAAACATCCTAATTTTTACATAAATTTTAGCGTAACATACAGGCAATTGTCTTAATAATGATTATAGTAATTGCTTAAAAAGGGCGATCTGAGCCATGAAACTTGAAATTCAAAAACTTGGACGTGAGCCAATTGCCCGAGAATTTAATAAATCCAGATAGATGCCTTAATTTCCGGGAAAATTAAAACTATTATCTTATTTAAATGGGCTCTGCGTAGTTCAAATGATGCCGCATTGGTTTATTTACAAGTTTAGACCTTGGTGTATGGTGATTTTCTAAGCGCTTGCAGTATGCAAGCAGCAACAACTCGTATAACAAATAAACTTCCTTTCATAATAGCTGAAGAAAGAATTTCACATGACGAATACATTAGTTTTACAACTTTTCTAATAACTGGCCTTAAGCAATGTAACTTTATAAGTGTACAGCAGATTATGGATATTTACATAATAAAAGCATAAAACCAAAAATGATTGCATGGGTTTTGTTAAACCTTCATTATGGCCAACCCCTGTGGTCTGGAAAATTCCATAGTCTGGCATAGCCTATTCTCAAGGGTGCCAGACTAAAGAAGTTGTACTATATCATAAAACTAATGAAGTATTCACATTGCTTCATGCAGTGAATTCCCTTCTAGGATCCAGGTGCATACAATGACTCTACTTTCTAAGAGAATTCGCTCCTCTCCATCCCACCTCCCCGTCATACCCTGAGGTACACAAATTATCAATTGTTATGCTAGGAAACACTACAAATACTCTACATCAACACACACTACCAGACAATGCGAGAACAAACTACAACTATCAAAAAGCATCGCTTCACCTTGTATAATATAACATAGATAATCTACACTAAAGTGAAACAATAGTACAAAATGATGAACTACACTTAATTGTAAGTGAAAATAAATACTTTAAAAATATTTAGTAAATCAAGAATGGATCAAGTTATGCATTCAAGTACCTCTCTTAAAGCCTCTTCCCTTTGGCGCTCAATGTCGTTCATTTTCCTTTTAATGGCAGCAAGTGCAACAAGAAGTTTCCCTCTTTCTCTTTTAAGCTCTTCAGCTTCCTCTTGAACTGACTGAAAAAAATAGGTTATAACATTAGATGAGAATTGAAGTCAAGTAAATTAATTTAATAAAGCTCAATTCTTTCTTCAGTAAATTTTTACCTGAAATACATTGTTTAATCAATATAAAATTATAAGGAATAATTCCAATATGTCAGTACATAATACTCAACTTTACAGTCAATGCATTAAATTTAGTAAATTCCCAAAGCTATAGAAATAATCTGAGAAAATAGAATGTCTTTTCATTAAATAATTTTAACTATCTAAAAACATCAGATTATACATTTTTCTCCATTATGAATCCAATAACAAACACTATAAGATATTCTCTGCAAACAGCAGTGATTTTCAACAGCACAGAGATTAGCCCTGCACACATCATTTCACATTAGTGGTTAAATCATAGGTGGGGAACCCTTCCTTGATGATGGGTCATATTGGTGGTTGCGAACCCTTTGGAGGGCCACATAGGTTCATTGCCAATGCTTCGGCGGGTCAGATTAGAGATTAAATTGGAAGTCACCTAGAGATTCTGAGATACCAAATAAGTGAAAATCACAGCTGAACACTTTTTATGGTTCAAGTTTCAATATTAAATGTTTTATTATTATAATTTTAATTAAAAAATACAAATTTTTATGTTATAAATTTTACGGATCTCTTGTTCATCAAACCTTCGCCACATTAAACACTCTCGGGGGACATGTGACCCGCAGGCCTTAGTTTCCCCACCCATGGGTTAAATGCTGCATGATGGATTATTAGGATCTACCAATCAAAGGGTAGAAAAATACTAAATCTGGCAATGACATTCAGTATGATAGCAAAGAATAGGTTAATTTTTACCAGGAGCATTTACTTAAAGTTTTTGAAATTTTTGTCGGTGTTATTGATTTATACTATTTAGTAGCATTACGCACTTTACTATACAAAGATTTATTTCATTAAATTCACCTTATACACGTCATTTTCTGTTATTGACTAAAAACCTTTTCTTTGTGTTAGAATATCACCCTAAATGCTATTAATGGTATTTGCCAATAAATCACTGGTTTTAATTTTTGGTCTATATTTTATTTAGTTATCCTTATCTTGGATATTCTCTATATTAGCAGTAGAGAGTTCAGTTGAGAGACACGGCAAAGTTTTTGCGAGACTAACTGACCGCGACGAGTTGTCATAGAACCGTGTTTACACATTTAATCAATGTTTTTTAAACAATTGAAACAAGATAAAATAATTGTATCTACTGAAATTTGTCATTCCAAACTTATGATCAGGAATTCAATTATTAAAGTCTTAATTTTAAAATTACATTTAACAAATTATTTTTTTCCTGCAAAAATTTGTAACAAACCATTTCAATTAATGAACGAACTAGTATACCTATATGGTGAGTGAAAAATTCAGTCAAAATCTTTTTTCAGTTTTGACAGTTTGCTAAAAGGGGGGTTGTCTTGGATTCAGGTAAACACGGTAATATAGAAAAATCCTATATTTTATTAGCAATATTCATCATCTCTTTCTCACTTTGTTATAAATACCAACCTTTCCACGAGCTTCATGAATTCCATCACAGTCTGTAGCAGCTCTAAAGCCATTACTATGCAGAGGTATGCCATGCTCCATCCTTGCAGAATGATCTTGCATAGATGGCACTGCACTCCTAGGGAGTGTACCTCCAAAAGGCCGTCCGCCTGACACTGCTCTCATCTCGACCACTGAAGCGAGTGCACCACTTTGCGGTGACATGTGACCGCCATCTTCCAGACCAGACACGTGGCGACTCTCAGCCTCACAGCACCCCTTCGATGTCTTCGATACTGCTATAGTTCGTATTCGAGTGCGAGGACTTTGAGGGTAAGTCGGATAAGAGGGAGAGGTAGGGCTGGTAGGGGAGTTTGGTGGAGATGAGACAGCACTGCATTGATAAGCAGCACCATTCATCCTCTTTTCATCCCCAATGAGTTGTCTCGAGCAGCCACCGAAATGCCTCGGGAGAGAGTGGGTAGAGCGAGAGGCCAAAATGATGTTATTAGGAGGCGAGGGAATGGAGCTGGACTCAAAATTAAAGATGTGAGAAATCTCTTCATCTGCAGATATGGTTTGGCTTGGTATGGACTGACTGCCGGTGGTTGCTCTCTGCATCACTGGACTGCACGGTCTTCCACTAGATGACTGAAGGCGCTTGTCCCTTGGCAACGATCCATTTGTTTTTATCCTGCAATCATTCATTAGATCTCTGAATGAATGGAGTGTCTTTATTCCTATTTTTATGTCAATATAGCTAATTCAATAAAACCTATATATAAAGATAAATCAAAACTCAATACTGTGATTGAAGAAACAGACAAAATAAGAATTTGAAAAGTTAACTTAAAACTGCAATTAGTCAGTTTCATTATACACAACTGCAAGCATTAAAAAATCTTAGAAAAAGAAAGAAGATTCAAGACATCAAATCTCAACATCTTGACATGGAGAGAAATAAATCAAAAACTGAATTTTGGAAAGAAATTATGTAATTAATTTAATAATATTTTATTCAAATTCAGACAAGAAAAGTTTCCATGCTTTTGTTTAACTAAAACTCACATGCCTCTGTCTTAAGAGATAAACTAGATGGTTTATTAATTAGATTTTTCCATCATGTTTCTGTGAAATTTTAGTTAAGTAAATGACACATTTTTATGCGTTCTTTGTGGAAATTGAATGCATATAGGGGAGGTCATTTCTGTCCGTCCGTCATTTTGATGAAATTTGGTATTGGAGAGTTTTTCTAAAATTGTTCAACTGATTCTAATTTTGGTTAAAATCGGATAATAATTACCACCACTTTACATGAAGACCTATATTTAGTTTACAATGTTCCTTTGTTTCAACTCAGGAACCGCTGGACATATTTTGATGAAAATGGATATTTGGGTATTGGTAAAATTAGTTGAACGATTCCAATTTTGGTTAAAATCTGACAACAATTATGACCACTTTACATGAAGACCTACATGTAGTTTACAATTTTCCTTTGTTTCAACTCAGGAACCGCTGGACATATTTTGATGAAATTTGATATTTGTTAGTTTTGCTGACATTTGTCGACCAACTCCAATTTTGTTTAAAATTGAACAACAATTATGACCACTTTACATGAAGACCTAAATGTTTACAACATTCCTCTTTCAACTCGGGAACCACTGGACGTACAGTAAAATCTCTTATTTACACTTTTCTAGGGACCTGGGAAAAAAGTGTAAATTGCAGGGGAGTATAAATTGCAGGAAAGTGTAAATTGTGGGAAAGTGTAAATTGAGGGAAAAGGAAAAATAGCTACTGATTTTCCTTTTAAGCTCACACATTTGTTAGAGTAAGACTAATAATAAAATCAGTGTTAAAGGCTAAGTTTATAAAGAGTATATCTATTTATTCATTTACTTAACCAGCACGCTTTTTCAATAATAATAATATTAAAATATGTCCCGAATTAAAATGCTAGTATGTATAGTATGCTTGGGTTTCCATTACATTCCCCAAATCGCATTTGTCTGGAAAATTGTACATAGACATGGTATATTTACTTCAGGAACATCATACTTTTTCGAAGCTTGAATATTGTTTGTTTTTTCCGCCTCTTGAGCTATGATTATTTTAAAATTCATATAATAATTTTGTCGGATTCCTCTGTTAACCTGGGATTTGGAAGAATCTTTTTTCTCAACATGATCAGCATCCTTTTTGTCACCCATTGTTAAAATAATGGATGGGTAAAAACTCGCTAATATAGGCACAAAGAATACACCGACACACTGATAGCTTCAATTCAATGATTAATGAGGAGTTCAGCCACCGACTGAATTCGATCTATTCTCGCCTCAGACTCTTCTCAAGTACATTGTAATAGTGATGGGCATTGTTGTTATTTTTGTGGATTTGTTCCTTTTCATATCATTTCTCAGCCAGACCAATGAGAAGGATTCCATTGGCACACGTATGAACTTGATTAAATGTAGGATTTCCTGTGATGAATGTTGGAAAACTGTTTGTTGTTATGATTTTTCAACTTCTCATTTTGTTCATAATAATTTTATTAATAACAAATTTATTAATGGCAATACTAAACGACATGGGCATATGATGAGGAGAGATCTTGGGGTCAGAAACCCTGAAATTTTCAAATGAACTTTAAAAAATCGACTAAGTAATCTAAATCACTGCATTGGGTATTTGCTATGTAACTAAATTAAACTATATAGTGTTTAGTTTCACTCTGAAAGACCTTCCGAAAACATCTTCCAAATTCCACTTCTTTTGCGCTCCATTTATTGGTACGAAGCAGAAAAATCAGTTTTCAGCAAGGCCAATGCAATCCTTTTCATCACTAATCTATCTTATATTTCTCTCTTTCACATTTCTCATGGTTAAAACCTTTGGTGGAAGAATTTAAAAAATTTTAGAATTAAAATTAATTCTTAATAAATTATTATAATAATAAAATTACGAAATTAAAGAATTTTTGTGGAAGAAGGGTCAAATTCTTTGAAAATATATTTTTCCTACAAAATAACAAAGTATTATAAAATTATTATGAATTATGTCATTGTGTGGCGATTTCTCGCCTATTAATATCCCATGCACCCATAATATCCCTTTATTCACAATCATTTCAAAGTACAGAAGTCAAATCTTGCAATTCCAATAAACAATAAAAACATTTTGTTGCACTGCGAAAAGAACAGGTACACATCACTCCGGTACGAAATACACTTCTGCACATGTCCGACTTCATTCCCTGACAAGGAGAGGCTACAGATTGTAACTCACAGATTCGTCTCATCTTCTACCAGTGGAGTTTAGGTTAACACAGGGATGGCAAATACATTTCAGATGGCGTGCCAAGAAAGTATTAAAATAAATTATGTAGCAATGTAGCACCCGGCGTGCCAGTGCCACGTGTATATATATATATATATATTGCCTATGTATTTTACATCCCTGATATATAATGTACCCATTCAAAATTTGTCAATACTTGGTCTATTCATATTATTTATTCAACAATAATGAAATTTTGCAAAGGATGAAAGAAACAAGATTATAATTGCTTTCGTATCACAAAATACAATAAGTAATCGTTGTAATTTTGTTTTCAATACTGCATTATTTACTAAAAAGTAAAAAGTCTTGACCATTAAAGCAAGCAAAGGGAAAATGAAAAAGTCTCTTTTTATTATAATTCAGAAATACGGCAATTGCTGTGTTGACTTATTCTTTAATTGATAATATTTAATTATTGGAATGTTTTTGGATCATATTAGACGCCAGCTCTTTAATATTGGGTTTATACTTGGTGGAAAACAGAGAAATACAAGCATTTGAGTCCACATCTGTCATTCTGTTTCTGGATTCGGTTTTTATTAAATTCATTTTAGAAAAGAGGCTTTCACAAAAATAGGTCGAAAAAAAAGTGACAACGCAATTTTTTAAAGAAATAAACTGTCCAGGCATACTTTTCCAAACTTTTAAAATTTCATTTTCGACATTGGAAATTTCTCCACCCAATCGTTTTATTTCTTTATTTTCAATATTATTTCGCAAGTCGACAAATTTTTGCTTCCAATGGCACTACATTGGAAATCTACTAATTCCATTTCGATGTTTTCTATATTTAACCAACTGAAGTATTCACTATTTATATTTTTTACATCAAATTTGTCAGGATAATTAATTAAATTTAACATATTTTCAATACTCTTAAAATCTACAAATTTATCTGAAAATTGCATTATCGCTGATTGTAGCATATCGGAAAATAACTGAAAGAAATCTGTATTTGGTCTCTCATGTATCATTAAATCATTTAAAAACGTTTTCAGTTTTGGAAAGTACTTCATGTCATTGCTTGTGATATCTTTTTGGAAAATTCTAAGTTTCATTTCAAAAGCTTTAACCCCTCAACACCGTCAGACGTACTATTACATCCTGCAAAAACTGTCTAATTGGCCGTCAGGCGTACTATTACGTCCTGCGGCAGCCCTAACTTATTTTATCTTTTGACGCTAGAGACTTCTTTAAATCTAAATAACCTATATATATTTTGAAAGAGTAAGCTTTGTACTTCCTATCTATGTCTGTCCTGTATTTTTTTCTCTATTATAAAATATATAATCAACGTTGAATTTTGCGATAGAATTTTCAATTCTGCTATGATATGATGGTGTTTCTCCATATAAAAGTTGCTTTTCAATGCAGCAAGGAACCTTTCCTTGGTGTTTGAAATTCAATGTAGAAACTGTGCATCATTTCAAAGGAGAGCACGTTTTTTCTCCTCTTTTTACCTGGAGGAGATATTTGGCTTATTTCATGCGACAAAGGTCTTCGTCGGTATGTAAAGAAAGAAAGGAAAGCATCTTATGTCTCTCTATGCACAGCTTATTACAAATGTTTACAATGCAATTGATGAAGAACGGAATTTAGGTTGAGTAAAAACATTTCTGTAAACATTCCCTTCCATTACCGCGCGATCCTTCGTTCATCGCTTCATAGGAGAGCGTAAACGTCAAAACAGCTTATTTCAAAATCCAAGGCCGACACTCTTCCGATAATTTAGTGCCACGCCTCAAAGAGAGGCATTTTGTGAGAAGGATAATATCGGTCATATAATTTTCAAGACCTTTAGAATTTTATTTTAATCTCGACGAAAATTGCGGGAAATTGAGTATATCTATTTGTAAGTCTTTGTTTACATATAATATACGTTTAGTTTTGTGATAGAATTTTAGTTTTTACCACGGACATACGGATTTTCGGTTTCTAAAGTTGACCCATAAATACCCGAGGAAAGGGAACCCACCAAATTGGGTTCCTTTTATTTGACATTTGAAAGAAGACGAGGTCTGTTTTCCTCTTCAGATAAGTGCTTTGCTGTTGTGTAGGGCCAAAGCAGTGATGAAGCGAGTAGGCAAGAAGAGGACACGCCAGCAGAAATCACGAAAAGCTCTTCCATATATTTACACAATAGATTATTAGAAGTGTTTACTAAGCTATAAGGCATTTCTTGCTGAATCCAATTATGCATGTGAAAATTTTCTGAAAATATTTGGGAAGGACCTATAAGCTAAAGTTTTCCGTGTTTTATACAACGTCGTATCTCCCTTTCCAATGAACAAAATGCAACCATTTCTTCTATGTGACTTCTGTAATGACTAAGAATGATGACTGTATAACTAAAACGATTATATTATAAATAAATCATCTTTTGATAAATCAATAATACTACATTTACTTAAAAATTTCCAGTCAAGACATGAAAAAGTTGAGATTCGTAAAACTTTTCACCTAATTGATTTAGACGAGTAGACTTGCAGAATGATATAGTTACTAATTTAAGCTATTTTTATATTAAGATTGCACATCAATATCTTCTATAGATTTTCCGGTGCTGAATGTTATATATAAAGCGCGAATGCACGCCGGAAAATTAGCGATTGGTGTGCATTCTCTTCTACTCCAACAATCTTTGTATGTAAAATATTATACGCAAAATAGATATTTACAAATTTCATGTTTTTCATAAATCCACAAAAAAAAATCAGAAAAATCAAGAGAAAACTTCTCAAGTTATGATTATTTTAATATTTTTGAACGTTTTTGCAACGCAATCGTGAAAATTTAAAAACCTCATCTGGCCGTACGGGAGAGATTTAATAAATCTCCTCCGGGCTTGAGGGGTTAATAGAACCGAACATCACATCGATACTTTTTCCATATCCTTGCAATTCCTTATTAAGGCTATTCAAATGAAGTGAAAAACCCGATAAAAACATTAATTTTGACAGCCATTCGACATCATATAATTCTGAGGAATTGTAATTGTGCTTATTCAAAAATAATCTTATTTCTTCCAAGCACTCGACAAATCTTTCTAATGAAATTGCGCAGCTTAGCCAACGAACATTGTTATACGTTAATAACGTTTCATAATCTGAATTAAAATCTTTAAAAAGCTTTTTAAATTGTCTTTTTTAAATCACGCGCTACTATGAAATTTATTATTTTAGTAACTGATTCTGTAATATTATTTAACACTGAAGCGCCATATTTTGCACACAGAACTTGTTGGTGGATAATGCAATGAAAGCCTATTATGGGATGTCCCACATGATTTTCAAATAGATTTGCAAAGCCTAATTTTTTGCCAATAACATTCGGAGCACCATCGGTTATTACTGATATGATTTTTTTTAAATCAATGTTAGCTTTTAATAATCCGTGTATGACTAGTTCACAGATATCTTTTCCGCAGGTTCTTTCTGGCAAACTGGCTAAGTTAATCAGTTCTTCCTGCATTTCATCGTCTTTTGCATAACGAGCTATAATGGCCAAGTGAGCTGACGATGTAATATCGGTGCTTACATCAAGACAAATTGAAAAAGAGCAACAAGAATTAATGTCATTTTTAAGTTGATATGCAACATTACTACTCATCTTAAAAATTCTATCTTTGACAGTGTTTCTGCTAAGTTGAAATTCATGAATACGCTGAATAATCTTTCTTTTGTTTTCAAAATCATGAAACAAAAGCGGTGCTGCTGCCAGCATAATTGTTTTTACATATTCACCATCACTAAATGGTTGGCATGTTTTGCTATTACATTTGAGATTTCAAAACTAGCTTCAGTGTTATTATTTGCAGATTTTACAAAATTAACCAAAGAAGAAATCTGTAATTGGCTGTTTTTTACATATCTAGACATTATTTCCTTCCGTTCATTTGCACTTCTTATGGCAATTGTTTTGTGAATGCTTTCAAAATGACGTTTCACTGATGATGTTCTACACACGACCGTCTCAGAACATAGCACAACAAAGGTTTATCATTTTGTTTTATAAAACCGTAATCATTGGTCCAAGTCATCTGAAAACTAGGGACATCTCCTTTTCTATCTTTCTTTAATTTCTTAGCTGCTGACATTTTTCCATTAGTAAAAGATAAGGTATAAATAAAAGAAAATTAAAACCGACATTTTTTAAATATAACAATGGAATTAAAAAACTGAAATAAATTTGCATTAAAATATCAAAACTAAATGAATAAGAGCAAAAGATTTTTACGTTACTCACATGACTAACACAAACTTTTAAGGTTGAAGCTTTGAATGAAACGTATTGCATATCCGATGTTGTACTTAAACACACCTATGCCTCATAATTTCTTCATTTCCATACTGAATGCCAAACTCAATTTCAAATGCCAAAATGGATGTCGATATGCTGAAAGCTACCGATGCCTAGTAGATTAAGTAATTGTAAAAGTTTACGCAAGCAGTAAACAGAACAGTAACATTGTATAATTAGGTAGTATGTAAGTAAGTAAATTATTTCGAAAAGAAACCATAGACCTGGTAATACAAGAAAACTATTGCATAAGAACTTTGTGCGGTAATTGGAAATGACGATGAATTGACTGATCATCAGCGTTGGGAACCAAAATTAAAATACAGAAAATCAGCATTAAAAAATAAACTCAACATTTTTTGAGAAATAGAATTGAATAAATAAGATAAAAATAAATAACAGTAATAAATAAAAATTACTGCACTTCGAATAAAGTTGAATTGTTTTGAACACACGATACCTTGAAAGGTGTTAACACTATACCAGCAGAGACAAAACTGTTATAGTGATTTCATTTTAACCCCGTTTCATACGTACTGGCGACACGTGCGAGCGATCATGTTTCGTCTTCAGATAAAACAAAACAATGTAATCCTTTATTAGTGTAGCTTTCTGCGCGGCACTTTTATTGTGCCCAAAACCAGAGTGACACACTGTGATGAATTTGGGCCCGCAGAAGAAAACGATCCCTTCACGGAAGTAGGGCATAATAGATGCTAAGTGTGTCACATAACTCTGTAGCAGAATAAAAACGCCGCGTTTTTTCAAGATCGCCGACCGATATTAAAGTGAACATATTGGTAACTCAAAATGTACCTGGATTATTACAATAATTATAGTTCAGTAGTAGAAAATGACTCGCGCGCCAGAAAAATTCCATGGCGTGCCAACATTGGCACGCGTGCCGTGTATTTGCCATCCCTGGGTTAACATAAGAATACGTTTTCGGAATTTTGGGCCAATGGCTTTTAGTTTAAGAGAATAATTGTGAGTCCAAAGATAGAAATTTCCGAATCCGAGTGGAGTCTAAGGGTGAAAACATAGTGGAGCCTCGTACTAAGCATCGCATCAAGCATCGACTCGAGCATCGCATCAGACCCCAAATGAAACACATTGTGTTAAATGTGCCCTTTCATAGTGAAGCATCGACCCTCGCACCAAGTATCGACTCAAGCATCACATCTATCAAGGAATCAAACTTGTTTGTTTCACTGAAGTAAGTGTGATGGTCGATGCCTGAAATCTGGCCTCTGATTGGTGCATTCAAGGACACCCCGGTCTGACTCACAGGCACCCTGGAAGCCTGGGAACCCGTTGATTATTTAGTGTGGCACAGTTCATTGTGAAGTAAGTATTGACCTTTAAATATGGAAAGAGAAAGATTGATAGCGGAGCGGGATAGAGGACATCACAATAGATTTGTATTACCGTAAATACCTGCATATAGTGCGCACCCTCGTATAACGCGCTGGGGGTTTTCAGCCTCGTAATCTATTATTTTTCTATATACCCGCATATAGTGCGCACAGATTTTTTTAGCGTTACCGTTCCAGAATAAAGTAGATGGTGTAACATGTTCTACTGCAATGATCGAATTATTGGTATTATGTATTGGTAACATAATGAAAGTGCGAAATGAAACTTTCGAATAACGTTCCAAAAGAACGTCAACTAACTCAATCATTACATACTCTATGTTTACTTACAAGGTGATATTAGGATATACGCAATAAATCGAATTATATTAATTTCATAGTATGGCATATGACATTCTTTGAGCTAATAAAATGAAGGTATGACGATAATCCTATTTTTTTACATACGTTTTTGTCACGCCTGAGGTGGACGGGTTCGCCCAACCTTCAGTTTTACCCTTATTAGAACACTCTGGAGCTCATAAAAACGATAGCAAATAACCATAATTAACTACAGACTCTAAGAATCAAGAATAAATCACGTATGAATGCTGAGAGAAAGGTAGGGAACGATAACTTTATTTAGTTCTACAAGAAGCATCAACTCCCAACGTACTCAAAACACATCAGTTGCCATTGTTTCTAATTGTAAGTAGTACCAGTACCTCACCACCAGGCCGGGCGCCGGTGTAGGATGACGTCATGCGTAAGATGCCGATTTCAATAACAACATCGAAGAAGAATGGTCCAGTGACGATGTGTTTCTTGGCTTTTAAAATGAATAAATACTGAATTCATTCTTTTCATATCTAATTAATGAATGTTTGTAGAATTAATTAGTAAATTTTAACTATTATCTATCTTACTTTTCGTAAAAACCAATAAAATTATGAGGATACCCGGGCAGTAATTACTGTGCCGAAATTGGGGAAATATGGGATCAAATGAAAATAGGAAGATTATGTACCCTCGTATAACACGCATCCTAATTTTTAACTTAAATATTTTGAAAAAAAGTGCGCATTATACGCGGATATTTACGGTAATCAGCACCCATCATTTAACTGTCGTACTTGTCGACAAATCACTTTCACTATCTGAAGACATTACAAATCTGACACTTTTGAAGTAAATCAATGCATATAAAAAAGTATTACAAACAACACTACACACTAAAATTTAGTACAGCTATAACAAGTAGAAGGATATATTTCTATATCGAGTTCTAGAATCAGTCTGGGAAGAAAGTCATGAGTCGAAGCTCCACTATGAAAGCCCTGATGCGATGCTTGATGTGCTGATTGAGTCGATGCCTGATGCGATGCTTAGTGCGAGGCTCCACTATGTTTTCACCCAAAGGAACCACTGAGTTTGGAACGAAATCCTCCGACTCCATCATTGGTAGAGTCTGAGGAACCATTGACCCTGGAAGGTCTGGAATGAAATCCTCCTAAGTCTGAGGAACGAGATTTTTTTCAAGGTCGTGGATTTGTACTGGCTGTTTCCAGTGCTGGATTCGTTCCGTTGGAGCGAATCCTTCCGGGACGACACAACACTACATTTTAACATGTATGCCTAATGTGTCTACAATGTAACAAGTATCTTGTATCACTTAACAGACGTGCGGAATGTACGATGATTTTTTGAAACTATTTTACAATCTTTTAAAATCACTAGGAATCGACTATAATTTACAATTTAATTTTTTGGAAAAAACATCGCATTATATTCAGGATAATATGGTAATTTAAATTACAAAAAATTACAAATTAACTTAAATTTAATTACAAACTGTGAGAACCAAGAGGCAGAATTTGAGTGGAAAGGGTTAAAACATGAAAGTGCCAGACTTGAACATCTTTTCAATAGCAATCATACTTGGTTCAAAGAGTAAATAGCGTAAATAATATTTCTGTATCTAGGTGCGCTGTACATGAGGTTTTGAAGTTTTTACCCAAAACAGTTCATACGTATTTTCGTCTATAAGCACACTGTTCCTGAGTAGCATGTTAAAGCGAGTGCTGTTTTGAAAAGAAAGTTCATATTTCTGCCTCTAGGGATGCTGCTCCTACTCTTCCGCCATTTTCAATATCTTCGTTGAAAAGAATTTGGATTTTTTTGCAGCTAAATCAAAAAAACGTTAAAAACAGTTGGGAATTGCATGCTAAATTCTTTTTTTAAAATTGGAAATTCTAACATAAAATGATGCTAATAGCGGGAAAACTTAAAATGAAATAACGTAAATACAAGGTTTTACTTACATTGGAATCATAGGAAAATTGATGGGACCCATATAAAATGTTGTAAATTGCGGGAAAATGTATATTCCGATAACTTAAATACAGGGTTTTACTGTATTTTGATGAAATTTGGTATTTGAGAGTTTTATTAAAATTTATTAACCGATTCCAATTCTGGTTAAATTCGGAAAATAATAACGAAAACTTTACAAAAGAGGACATGTATTTTACAATGCACCATACTAGTTTCTCATTAAATACTCATCTGAACAAAAAATATTGAGAACATTGTGAAATCTCAAAGAATGCATTTGGAAATATGGAGTACACCTTTCCAATCTTGTTTACCTTGTAAACAAAAATATAAATGTTACTGAACGAAAATACCAATTAAACATTTTTAAATGGGGACTGAAGAGATAAAACTCACAATTTCATCAGCACTCACCTATTCTGATGAACTGAAGAGATTGTTGGGGAATTCGGCATTGGCGCTACCTGCTGCGATGGTGGGGAAGATGCAAAAGAGGTGCAAGAGGATGAGGAGGAGGATGAGGAAGAGGCTGAGTTGGCTGAGGTGGTTGAGCTTCCAGGTGAGGGGCTCGGGGTGGGTCTGTTCCCTTCCCAACCTCCACTCCCCCCTCCACTGCCTCTACCACCACTCCCTGAGGACACTCTCTGTTGCCAGGGTGTTATCGAACCCTGTGCCCTAGCAGTATTCCACCTAGCTGCACATGACCGAGGCTGTTCAGCACCTTGCTCCTTCTCCCACTCTACCTGGCGCTCATACTCAGCACACATGTTCAGGATCTCCTCAAGGCGAACTTGCTCTTGTCTCTGAGCTTCCTGGTCACGAAGACGCTCTTTTTGAACCTGAGAATAGATGAAAACATTTTTTTCTGACAACTATGCAAAAATATAAAATGTGGTTTAAAACCTGATTTAATAGAATTTTGTCAAAGAGAAATAATCATATGTACTCAAATATAAACCCCCACTTTTTCTTCAAGATTGAAATTAGGTAAACATTTATCCAAATATAAGCCTCACCCAAAGATGCTGTGTATTGCATTCTTCTACTCATACCATCGGTGCATTAATTATAGATCACACAAAAGATAATTCAAGAATAATGAAACCATACATGAACAAAATGGCAACCTTCAAAACAAAGAATGACACAATGCAAATGAAAATGATTATCGGCTTTTCATAGCCAGGTTTTTTGTGATGTTCCAATAGGTTGATCAATATACCTTCAAAAAACATACTCTCTAATAGAGTAATATTTTTAAAAACCAATTCTTCAACTACTAATCCACAAGTCCAACTCCCATACTGCACTTGTGTGCCTCCCCTCTTCAGTCTCTCTGACTTCCGACCATCTCCCCTCCAATCCTCCTCCCTGCTACAGTCATGACTATGCCCCAGAATTTTTCTTTGAGTTCCTTGGCGATTCCTGCAGCTATTGCCGGCAAAAACTGTATGTTCATAACACTGATACAGGGCTGGTTTTAGGTGTAAGCAACATAAACAAATAAACAATCACTTACCGGCACCAATCCAGAGAGGTAGCAAAATCAATATTTCGAATTTTTTAAAATTCCTTTTTTATAGGTTTACTAAACAGAAAATGAAAGGATTGTAAACAAGCAATTTATCTATGATGCCATGCTATGTCAGTTAAATTTAAAAACAAAACACCTATTCCCATCTCCATTAAAGTATGTTTCCATGTACACGGCATCGGCTGTGAAAACAAACAATAGCTAATTAGAAGCTTCGTTTAATTCTGTCGATTGCTATTCGGTGGAGTCAGGTCTCCTATTTTCATAGTGTCCACCCATTGCATAGTTTGACAAATAAAAATGACAATAGAATTTTGTTTTTAAAAGGATACAAAAATTCACTCATAAGGTGTTACAAAAATTGGAATGAATCACTAAACAGGCGATTTGCTCAGAAAGAAAGGGCGAAAAATAAATTTTAATTGATCTGTCAGCCGTGCTTGCTCATGCTGACATTGTAGTTTCTTTGTGGTCAATATAACTCTGGTAACCGCTGAATTGACATCTGATAAACTTTCCCTGCAACATTGTATTAAGTGTTATATGGAAAGATTGTCTTTCAATTTTATTTCAACTGCAAGGTCTTCGGCTATTTTTTCGTCAGTAGCTTGCCTGGTGTTTTAGAGTGTGCATCGCAGTAGTGTTAGATTTCATTCATTATTACAGAATTATCTGCAGTTTTTGGACATAAAAAGTGAGTGGATTTATCTACTGTTATCTCAGGTACTGCATAAAAATTTTTTTCGTAAAAAAATTTATCGTAACTTTATAACAATCTTGAAATATTTTTAATTTATCATCCAAAATTCTGTAGAATACTTAGTATTCTTTATATATTCTGTTTATTCATTTATTCTGTATTAATATAATTAATATGTAATCATCTGGGCAATTGCTGAAAGAAACACGTAAAAATATGAATAAATAGCATGTATGTGATTTTTCATAGACTGATGAAAATAATATTTTTCTGTAATTTCATTTTTTAATAATTTTTGCGAGTTTTTGCAATGTTTTACCTGGATGTCTTGCCTTTATGAAAATAAATTAAATATACTAGCGAAAATAATAAAATACTATACTTTATTCAATATAAAATTGACTTTTCATTTTTGTATTTAAAAAATGAAAAACAAATTTTTTTAACAAAAAAATCACAAGATGCTATGATGTAATTTGTTCAGATTCGCTTCAACAATATAAATACAGAAAAGGAAAGCTAAGGTTATATAGTACAAATGATGTGATTTTTCATTTATTCAATGATAAATTTGGGGAAAAAGACTAGCTTATATGCAAATAAATATGGCTATTTCCTGTATTTACACTTCTTTAAATTCTTTTAAGAAAGGAAAGAGTATCATTAATGAATCAGCCATGCTTTCAATTGAAAATGAATATTTGACTTTTATTTTCTTTAATTAATCATCATAAGAGTATGGAAAGAGTTTACTAGAGAAAAAAAGAGGTTTGTTCCACAGTAAATAAGTGAAGAATAAATCATGCATAATGTAGATTAAACATAGTATTTTGAGGAAAAATTTAAAAAAAGCTTTAAAGAAAATAAGAAGTCAAAGTAATAAAATGCAATGCTGTCTTTTGTTTAATAAATGCCAGATTTCAAGTGTAATTTATATAAAAATTTTACACCATCTACAACTTATAAGTTAAAATACTTTAAGTTGCAACAATCAATATCTCAGCCATTACATCCTAAGCCTCCTACTAACCATTTTTCTCTTATTCTCGAGATCTTCTTTACGAGCAGTTAGTTCCTCTAAGCTGCAGTTGAGGGAAGTGCGGAGAGGAGAAGGTGACAAAGGAGAGGCATTTGCTAAGCGGCAAGAGAATGGAGGTGGCTCCGATGCCCCCCTAACATGGCTTGAAGCTTCACCAACGAGAGAAAGATCGCAGCCGGCAGAAAGAGTTCTTCTCTGTTGGGAGGAGAGGGGAGTCAGAGGAGCAGGTGCTGGGGGGCCCGAGGGTGGCGACATGTTGAAAGGGCTATGGAGAAGAGAGGCTGGTGGGGTGACACACCGTCTCCACCTTCCCAAAACATCCGATGCCGGTGTGGTGGTGGTGGCGCTGCCCGGCGGGAACACCTTGAACAGTGAGGGGACACAAGATAGCAATCACCTAAGTGACAGAGATATACGATATTTACCTAAAACAGATATGGTCTCAGACTTAAGATGACACCCGACTTAGAAAAATGTCTGTACAAAAGTAATTTTTCTTTTTCAGTCAAACTAAGTCAAAACCATGCTATGATTGGAATGCCTGCCTCAACATTCGCTCACGTGTAACTGTAAATGTGAGGAAAGGCAAGCACAATAACCCCGTGATGTTCAAATTTCAACATTCAGTTTATACTTTTCTTATTAGTTCTTACTGGTAATATCTCTTAACCCCTCAGTGTCAAGCGATGTACTGAGTACGATGGGGGCAAACTTCATATGCCATCAACCAACATACTCAGTATGTCACGGTATTCGCTCACCTTTTTTTATTTTTCTGACAGGATGAATTTTCTTAAATCTGGATAACCTTGATATATTTCAAAAGAGGAACCTTTGGCCTATGTATTTATCTCATATATATATATATATATATATATATATATATATATATATATATATATATATATATATATATATATATATATTAACTAAAGGAAAAGAAAAGGTAGTGATGAGGGTGGCAACAAGGTGTTGAGGGAAGCCCAGCGGACACATACCAAGTTGAGGACCAAGCTGGTAGGCTGCTGGGGGCGTCGAAGAGACACGTAAAACACACGAACACAAAAACACACGCAAGCTTATCGGGCCTATGCCCTTCTTCAGCGAAAGAGTAACGTAAAGTATATATATTATATATATATATATGCGCACGCGCACACACATATATATATATATATATATATATATATATATATATATATATATATATATATATATATATATATATATATATATATATATATATCTGTGTGTGTGTGTGTGTGTGTGTGCGCGCGTGTGTGTATATATATATATGTGTGTGTGTGTGCGTGTGCGTGCGCGTGTGTGTGTGTGCGCGTGCGTGCGCGCGTGTGCGTGTGTTACGGTAAAGGTACGTAATCAGGAAATGTGTATTTACTGGTAAATGTGCACATTTACCACCAAACTCGGTAAATGTCCACTTTTACCAATGTGCCTCGGTAAATGTGGAAATAAGTAAGAATGAGAAATGCTACACTTTAATAATTATGTTAATTTATAACAAAAATCATCGAGGGTTCAGCTCCACTGGTATATATTAAGATGATCGATCGCTTCCCAACTTGAGGGGGGAACACAGTGAACATGAGGAGGAACCAAAAACACTTCGACAAACTTACTCAACCCAGTGGGGCCAAGTACAATTTTCCTTCATGTTCAAATTTAGTTTAGTTAGTTGTGCACATTTACCAGGAAATGTACACATTTACCGGACAACACACATTTACCGTACTTCTAAACTGCAACAGATGTTCATGATTAAGCTATGTTGTGGCCCGTGTTGCAACGTTTATCTACATTTGCCAGTATCTCTAGGTAAATGTGCACATTTCCCCAATCCAATCGGTAAAAGTATGTTATACTTACATTTACCGAACTTGGTGGTAAATGTGCACATTAACCGAGAAATGTACACATTTACCAGACTACGCACATTTATCGTAATATATATATAATAAATTGAATACATTCATATTGATTTTTAAAACATAAATGAACAACAAATATACATCTATTTTTGCTTAGTGGAAAAAAACTGGTAATTTCAGTTTGTGTCGTCATCTATTTCTTAAATACATTGGATACAATATTTTCTATTCTATTTAATAGCAAGAGATTATCATCATTGTAATCTTTCATATTTATAAAAATCTTTCTGGCACACTCAAAGCATCGTACAATTCATGCTTTTTTGGTGGTGTAATTACTTCCCTGTCATCATTTTCTTCTTCTTCATTATCTGCAAAATTCTCCCCTTCAATTTCAATCCTCACTTCTTCTACCATTTCTTCCTCTGTTGGTGCACAAGTTACTAGGAAAGTGTCAACATCAACAAAATCGTTAAATGATGTTTGAAGATGAATTCTCTCGTTAATTTCAGCCTATTCCAAAGATTCATCATATGATACTTCATCTTCCTCATATGTTGTCCCCATAAATCCTGCCTTTATAAAGCATTTATTAATAGAGGCTGATTTGACAGAATTCCATGATAGGCAAAGTCTATGCATGGCCTGCAATATATTCAATTTGCATCTGGTAATATCATTTGCTTCATCCACATTTCTTAAAATATAGAGCACCAACTGCTGTCTGTAATTTCTCTTAACAACAGAAATTATACCTTGATCTAATGATTGTAGTTTACTTTTGGTATTTGAAGGAAAGTACCTATACTATATTAATATTTTGCAATTTAATCCCCTCACATTTATGTGCAGTGCACTGGTCCAGAAAAAGGATTATTTTAATATTTGTCATGCCTATCTTTCTGTATAAACAGGGAAATTTCTTTATATTCTTAAAACATCTGGTTTTTTTATACTTCCCAATCATAAGTTGCTCTAATTTTTCAGTACCATCTGCATTGGTACCGAAAAGGACTCTAAATTTCTCCTTGCTTTTTTCCACCATGGCAGGGTTCTCCTTTAACTTTAAGAGTTCTATCAGGCAGTAAATTATAAAAAAACAGCCTCATCTGCATTAGCAATGTCTTTAGAATCAAAACCCATTAAAATTATATGCAAAGTTTTTTTTCACTCTTCTTCCACAATTGTACTTACAGAAGCTTCTTCCCCACAATTTTTAAGTTCTTAAGTTCCAGTGCACTTGAAACTTTTCTAGCCATCCATTAGAACCTTGAAAGTTATCCACTCCCATTTATAATGTCATTTCTCTAGCCTTCTGTTGCAAAATAGGCCCAGTTATAGGTATATTTCTATCTCTAGCTTCCATTAACCAACCAAAAACACACTTATCCAAGTCCTCATTTTTGACTGTATGAGATCTTTTCTTGGTGAAACCTTGATGTGCAGCAGTTTCTGTTTCCTTACATTTTTTAAAAATAGATGTTAGACTTGAAGGTGATTTGCCAAAGGTTTCTGCCACATCTATTTTTCTCTTCCCCTCATCAATGTTTTGGAAAATAGCTAGCTTAGTTTTTATTGTTAGCAGCTGTCTTTTTCCATGAATTGCCATGTCCATTATAGGTCTAAAAAATTATCTATTCACAAATATAATTATTAATTATTTTGTATTATTTACAAATATTGTATTTAATACAGTACAAGGGATAACAAAGGATTTTGTTATACACGTAATACACTTGAATCATCATCAAAAAATTAATGCATTAATAATTCAATGAAAGATAATATATACACCCATGATTTACAACAAAAATAAAGTTGAAGATACATTTATTTGTAGGTCATGTATCTACGATGACTTCAAATGCTCAATCAAATGAATCAAGCTGGTATAACCAGTAATTAAAGCAAGCTCTTTGTAGTATGCAAGTGTAAACTGATACATTTGTAGGAACGGTACATAAATGGTGATGTGTGCCTGAGGGGATTTACCCGGCGGGAAATCCATGTCAACTAAGTAAAGAGTAAAAGATCTTTAAATGATACATCTTTGCAACATTGTTGTCATATTTTCATGGGTTTTTTCAGAGGTGGTGAAAATTGATATGTACGTAGCAGTGGTGAGTAAACTGAGGATCGCGAAAGAATTGACGGTTGGTGCTTTGCCTTTTCTTTTTAGATGTGAAACGTAAGCCTAAGGGAGTTGACCCAAAAGGCCCCAACTTAGGTAATAAACTATGCAAAATAACATCAAATTAAAACATTTAAAAGATGTATCTTTGTAGCAATATAGCCATATTTTGATGGCACTTTCGAGAGGCCACTGTATTGGTTCGTTCAAAAAGACTTTGAGTGTACGTATATACCATTGATTGATTTTATTGGTTATTCACATAAAAAATCATAACTAACCTAATCAACCCAACTTGAGGCAAAGTTGTAATTCTATTTAACCCCTAATGTTAGCTGATTAATCCACTAGTTCAGCAAAAAAAAAAACAAAAGAAGACTGAAAATCATATCGGGAAATTTGGCCGGGTAAATCTCATGCTTAGTCGTTTTTCTATATGGAGGGTGTTTTTCATCAAAGGTACATTTTCCCATTACGTTATATGGAGAATTACGATAATATGGAGGTACGATATAAAGAGGTTTCCCTATACTGTCGAGTTTTGGCGGGACCAAAAAGACATTACGAAATACAGAGGTTTACGATAAACGGAGGTTCACTATATAGAGGTTTTACTGTACTTGTTTTAGCATTTCTTGAGAGCAATATTGTATGAGAGAGAGAGAAACATCTGCACATGTCCTAGGTATGTTTACAAGTAAGCCACTTTGATTATGTCTGCTGCTAGTGAGAGTACTTTCAGGGTGAGCACTCCGCTAACAGAAATATTCTTGTCGCTCTAAAAAAGTTAGACTTAAGGAAACCTTTGCAGTGTGCAGAGACAATTTCATTGGTGTTTTATAGTAGTAATTTTTAGGAATTAATATTCATGGCAATGTCACTCATTTTCCCATAGATTTATCTCTGGGCCATATGGTCTTTCACGCCACAGCTGTTTTTGGGAGCATTATATTGAGAGAAAGAGAGAAACAAGAGTTTCCCATTCACAAATAACCAAAGAATAAACATCAGCCGAGGTCTCTATGCAGCAAGATTTAGGTTCCAATATCTTAAGCAGAGAAATGCTGCGTTCGCAGTTGGAAGTGATGAATGAAGAGGCGAAGTATGATCAAACTGCTAGTAAAAAAATTCAGTACAGATGATTCATTGTAGTAATGATATTTTTGTAGTAAATTTTATGGTAAATTAGATAAAGCAAATGGCTTAAAAGCTTAAAAAACTTTTCTAATTTTTTATCACGTGTACATTCTAATACATACAACATCATATCTCCGCTTCTACTGAACGGATTAGGACAATTTTCACTATGTAACTTCTGTAATGATGAAAAATGACTACTGTGCAAATCAAAACTTTATAAACTACATGAAATGTCTCTTAACAATATATGAAAAGGAAAATTTATATAAAATTTTTAGTCAAGACATGAAAAAGTTGACCTGCGAGAAACTTTTTCCCTATTACGTTTAGAGAGGTTCATCCAGTGAATGAAATGTTTATAAATGCTGGAAATGATTCCTTGAAAAAGACTGCATATCAATAATATTAATAGTTTTCACAATACTGAAAGATATATAAAAGCATGGGTGTGCGTTTGACTTGCTGAGAATCAGGGTGATTTCTCTTCTCTCCCGCAAAGAGTGTGCTTGACGTAAGATCGTGTAAAAGGTATTGTTTATAAATGGCATGTTTTACTAAAATCCTCAAAAAATTTCAGACATCCAATAAAAATGAAAAAAGAAAATTATCAATTTTTTTTTAATTTCTCCGATATCAGAAATGGGATTTTATTAAATTTCCTCCGCGCTTGAGGGGTTGTTGGGCTCTCAAAATCAGCACCAAAGTAATTTATTCTGAAAGAAGGAAAATGTACAATTCTCAAACATATGTTGCAAAGAGGTCGCATTATATTGGGTATAAAATTGAATTTCATTTTCTAATGAAAAAATGCAGTTTGTCTGGAATTTAATTTTTGAAAGAACAGAGAAGAAATAATAATAAAAATGCAAAATATGATAATTCATGAATGCAAACAGGCCATTAAACATTTATGTCCTACCTTCTGAGAATGTGAGGGAGTCTGCCCAGCTCCTCCCGTTGGTGATGTTTTCAATGCTGGTGCTACTGTGGCACTTTTTGGCACTTCTTCCCAGGTATCTCGCCATCTTCCTCCACCACTCATGCTCCCGTTACGCGGAGCCAAAGGAGGTTTTTGGTCAGTGCAGTTCAGCTGCTTTTCCATCTGGTAGCAGTCTTGGCTCTCCATGGCTGGAAAAGTTTTTCTCATTGAAAATGTGATTATTTTAAATTTTAGTTTTTAAAGAACTGAAGAGGATTCTAACTGATTAAATTAAATTTATTTACATACCAGTTTGAGGCATGCACCATAGGAGTAACTGAACCTGGCCCACATCCCTGACAGTAACCATTCAACATCCACAATAATTTATTAAAATTTTGTTCCTTTATTTTTATTCCAATTTTATTATTATAAAAATTATACCATTAAATAACTCGTATAAATTTGGTTTTATTTGAAAAAGATATAGGGTCCCACAAAATGCTGTCGCATTTGGCCTCACAGATATTTAAGATGGTTCGCATCTCATACACTAAAATTTGCCCAAATATTTCAGTGTTATCGGGGTTACCTGGATTATATTTTAGATTCAAGCTATGAGTTCAGTAATTCATATCATAATGTAACCACCAGCCGAACAATCAGGATTGGGTTCATGATACAGTAATTAAATTCTTACCAGATAGGAAATTCATAGGAACACCTGAGATACGTGTGTTTGGAAGGATGCTCTTCATTAGTTGTGCCTCAGCAGGATGGTTGAAGCGGAAGAAATTGGAGCGACCAATGCAAATCATGCAACCTACAAAATGAAATTTTTAATTTTGATTTGAAAACAACCGTTCATTAGAGAGAGAGAAAAAATAAAATATAAAATTATTTGTTAAAATCATATCTAGAGATGTTGTATTTTTAGAAGAAGAAAAATCATTTGAATTAAAGTCTCAAGTAAAAACTTTAACATACTTCTTTTGAGTTTTAGTAGATTCAAATACCAACATTTTAAAGAGCCAACAATTTCTGAAAACGAAAATTACAACAGAAATACAGATATAGCTTGGATACATTTACTTTGGTTCACTGTTTATCAAACAGAGGAACACAAGTGGAATGGCAAGTGTTTGAATGGTTTATGATAGTATTCCATAAATCAGTAACCTATTTATAAATTTTCTAATGCCATGAGAGCTCCATGGGAAAATATTTTAATTTATTCTAACTTATCAGGTCAAAATAAAAGATTTTCCTTATTTTTAATAAGATTCAATGCCTAATAAACATATATAAAATCATTGTTACTTGACAAACATAAAATAACTGTACAGATGGTCTTCGACTTTCATGCCTAATAGGGACCGAAATGTTGAGCGAAAGTTGTATGAATTAATGTAAAAGCATTTTGATGGGACCAAAGTTTCAGAACTTCACCCACATAACTTATTCATTTCCAATATAATCTGCTAACATGACCTACACAGTCCGTCTAAAAAGTTCCCATACTGATTTTTTTTATAAACGTACTAGTAGTGCCATCTGTTAGACAACACTGGAAGTAGCTACCACCAAGCTTTGTGTGCGACGTGACCTAGTTTCATCAGTGTGCATTTGACTGCTGGTGAGTTTCAAGCCAAAACACGTTAAGGTCGTCGCACATTTGCCGAAGAGCAAAAAACGACGGGGAAAAAATATCTGTAATTTAAATAGAATTGCATACATTGAGAAGAATTGTCGTGCGCAACCAAGCGAAACCTCGGATATGATCCTCTGGACAGAATCCCAGGCAAGTTTTTGCAAGCGTATCTGACCCCTTCGGCTCATTTCGTTTTCGTTTGGTTCAGTTTCCAGCATTGGAAATGAGAGTGTAGAGACCCTTCATTGAGAAGGGTCTGTATGAGAGTGTGCTTCGTGGTGCCACATGAGTCTAGTGAACAATGTCGCTCAGCGAGGAAGTGTTGATTGCTTGTGTAGAGGAGTATGAAGAGCTTTATAACCCTCAACATAAGCAGTACTTCGACCAAAGACGAGACAACATCTGGGAGGAAATAGGGGAAAAACTCGAATGCAGTGGTAAGTTTTCATTTCATAAATATTTAATTAAAGTTCAAGTCTAATACTTTGAACAAAAACATAGCTCTGATAAAAACAAACTATACCTATTTGATTAAACAATTTTTGTTTTTAAATATTTATTTTCCCTCTGTTTCCAATTTTGTCTTGCCATTCCACTCTCCCATATTCTGAACTAAAATAATCTGAAAATTTTTCCCGGATCGAAACTGATGCCAAACTAGGACAACCTCCAATCCCGGCTATGTTTTCAAGCCCTCTCGGTTAACCCTCCATAACATCATCCAGTAAGGGAATAAATGTCATCTCAGATAAAATTATGGAGGCAACAAGTAGCCAAAACTACTGTACTGTCAAATCTTCCGAAACCTCGGAAGGAATGTGAAGCTACAGAATGTCCCTTCCCCTTTCCATGCTCCCTTTAAACTCTTATCACTGTGATTTGCTCCTAGCAGAACACTCCAACCCCTCCCCCACCACAGTCAACGTGTTTTCTCTGCGGCGTTGCTACTTCTAGTTTTAGAAGATTTGGCGCATCAGTCGTACATGCTTTTGAAAGAGTGATGATTCAGATGATTCAGGGGTTTGGCAACACAGCGTAAGGCAGGAGGCACGAAACCACTCCTGCAAACCCGCACCTCCCTTATTCACTGCCGAAGCAGCGCCACTCACACCCTCAAGGTCAGGTCTTCAGAAGTTGTGGTGGGACAGTACCTTATCCAAATTTTCAGGCAAGATTTTTAACTTTCTCTAGTAAATCTGAAATTTTTGTGACAACATTCCAAAAGTGTTTTCCACAATTCTTCTTGCCCTACTTAATCTGTAATTGAAAATTTTTTCCTTCGTATTGTGTGACAATCGAGCTCCAGGGTAGGGTCGCATCAAATTTTTAAGTTTGCAGAAATACTTCATCACCCACGAAGACGTGAGGTACCAATATATCACTTCCTGGAAGAGCCTTATCTTCTGGAATATCCAGTTCGCTAGATAGCATTCTCTTACCAAAATTAGAGTTGGAAAACACCCCTCCATCATTGTTTCTTCCATATGCACCAACATCTATTGCGATGAATTTGTAGTTCGCATCGACGACAGATAATAAAATTACACTGAATGACTGTTTATAATTGTAGAAGAGTGAACCACTATTTGGGGGTTTGTCAGTCAAAACATGTTTTCCATCTATTGCCCCCAAACAGTTAGGGAAATTCCACCGTGATGGAAGTGGTCTTCAATTCTCAATCAATCATCTCTTTTAGGTTCAGGCATTACAATTGGAACTAATTTCTTCCAAATCACATCACAAACTTGGTACACTATTATCTGAATAGTTGATTCGCCGAGTCTATAGTTGAATGCGAGTGTTTTAAATGTTTCCCCAGTTGCAAGGAATCTGAAAATAAAGCCATTTTATTATTACTTTCCACTGTCACCTTACATTTTTCTGTGTGTCCTTTCTACTTATTTGATCGGAATCTTGACTAAATGTCTAATAATGAAAAAAACAAACTTTTATCTAGGTGAAGTATGCAAATCTAAGTGGAAGTCACTGCACAATCTGTACATGGAGTCTACAAAAGGCAGAAAAACCAAAAAGGGGCCATGCAGCTGTTACTGTGAAGCCGTGGAAGTATGAACGTGAGATGGAATTTCTAATACCGTTTATCAGATCAAGGCAACAGACCTCAAGTTTAGCCACATCTGAACCCACCGGAGAATTGATCTCCTCTGAAGACTCCAACGCAGCAATGATTGCAGAAAGTGAAGAGGAAGAATCGGTTTCTACTTTGAGAATCTCCCCAATAGCATCACCAACCCTTTCTAACCATTCCAGCTCGAATTCAAGCATTTCATCGAAAAGAAAGGCTACCTACCATTCCATCTTCTACTTTGGTGCTCAAAGAATATTTAGAGAGTAAGAAGCAAAAAAAATGATGCTCTCATAAAATATTTTGAAGCAGCAGAGGAGACTGTAAGGACCTTCCCTCCATCCCTCCAGGTGAAAGTGAAGGGTCAGTTATCTATGATACTACACCAAGCAGAATTGGAATTGCTGCAAATTAATAATCAGCCACAATCTCATTACCTTACACAGCCCAGTCCTTATTTCACACACCAACCTCCTCAACAATTCGTACCGCCTCTTCCAAATACACAAACACAACTTCACAACTATTCACAGCTCCAACCTCCTCAACAATACCGACTGTCTCTACCAAACACATAAATACAACAATTTCCCAAGCACCATCATACCGACACCATACTTCCCAATATGAATTATTTCCAAATTTGTCCAATGATTCAAACCATGATTCCAACTCTTCCGAATCCCAACCATAACCCCCCTTACATTTAGTGAATTGCTAAATGCATGTAAAATTTATAAAAGGAGAGGAATGAATGGAATAAAATAATAAGTTTTTGCTTTTTACTTTACCTCAGACATTCTGCCAATCTTGCTTCAGCAAGAATACATCGTCGAAAAGTTGAATTTCGTAGCAAGATATCAGGGCCAATTATCCTCAATAGCTCGTTGAATTTGTCGAACCCCATTCTAAAATATTGGAAGAACTTCCTCTCGTTCTTCGAAAGATCAGGGTAAAGATAATGGAATTTCCCGAATGTCTCCCGCTTTGAATTCATTGGATGAACCCTTATGGATATACCCTTCTTCTTCTTCTCCTCGTCATCGGCCAAACACAGTGCGATAACCACCAACTCTTCCTCCGAACTAGACAGCTCCATTTTCTCTTTGACAGCTAAAATAACACTAAAATCTCCTCTTGTTTTCTCGAGATTACTTCCTTTCGACTCGGTTCGCCTCGTCTCGCCTCGTTTGAGTGTGCGAACCCACGCGTATTTTCGCTTCGACTCGGTGCGTTTCGCTTCGGCTCGCCTCGTCTAAATGTGCGACGGCCTTTACTGTGTTGTGGTGCAGTGTCAACATTTTAAGATGGAGCCAAGAGCCGCGATAAAGTTTTGTTTTAAATCAGGTAAAAGTGCTTCAAAAACTGTTATAAACAGCGTACGGTAGTGAATACTTATCGCGTACAACAACATTCGAGTGGTTTAAACGGTTTCGAGAGGGTCGAGAGTCGCTGCAGGACGACGACCGGCGCCGGACGCCCCTCCACTAGCCGAAACGAGAAGACAATCGACGATGTGCGCCAGCTAATCACGCAGGGCCGTCACATGACGTTGAGAATGTTAAGTGAAGAGCTGAACATTAGCAAGGACACTGCCCGTACGATTCTGCGCGAAAATTTAGGAAAAAGAAAAGTGTGCAAAATTTGTACCGCATTTCCTAACACCGGAGCAAAGAACACTGCGCGTTGATTCCAGTCGCAATTTCATTGAAATGGTTGATGAAGACGAAACTGTGTTGAATAGAATTGTCACGGGAGACGAATCTTGGTGTTTTGTGTATGATACGGAGACGAAAAGACAAAGCACAGTGTGGTTGAGTCCAAAAAAACCCAAGCTGAGCCAAGTTCTCATGGAAAAATCCTGTGTGAAAACCATGTTGATAATTTTTTCGATGCTCAAGGTGTGATTCATCGTGAATTTGTCCCTGAAGGTGAAACAATGAACAGCCAGTATTATTTGGGTGTAATGGACGCCGAATTTCACAAATCGAAGGACTGGTTTCTCTTGCACGACAATGCTCCGGCTCACACCGCCGGTATTGTTACGCGTTTTCTGGCAAAAAGACAAGTATCTACGCTGCACCACCCGCCTTATTCGCCAGATTTGGCACCTGCGGACTTCCTTTTCTTTCCAAAAATTAAATCTCAACTGAAAGGAAAGCGTTTTGAGGACATTCCGAAGATCCAATTTTACAAAAATTAGTCTTTTTCTTTCTGATCGGAATTTATCAACTCTTGGGAGATGGGTTCACTCTAATTTAGTACAATTAATTGCACCAATCAATTAATTAAATCAGTGGCTCTCAGGCAGATTCATTAGGCGACCCCTCCATCCCGATGTTTGGTCGCCGTGACCCCTCGAGAATATTCGAGAAGCAAGAAAAAAACACTCGTTTTCTCCATACAAGGAGAGGGGGAATGAAGACGATAAATTAATAATAGGTTTTTATTTCGTGCTCTTTATAAATACAAGGTTAGCACTATAAATTATTTTATTTACAACCACGTCTGTGTATTAAAAACATTCAGACAATGTGTGGTGTATAGTTTTATTTTTTAAGTACTAATCACTACTGAGATACAATTTCTTGTTTGCTTTATTACAAAAAATAACTCATTTGTTAAAAATGTTTTGTACGTTGACAAGCTACAAATTTTTCTTTATTAAAAAACGTCGATAAATTAAAACCACAGAGAAAATCACATACCTTAGCAAAGAGTTCTTGCGACCCCTCTAAAATCCTCTAGCAAACCTCTAAGGGGGTCGCGACCCACCGTTTGAGAAATACTGAATTAAATGGACAAACTGAAAACTATAATGGATAAATTCTACCTTACTGTTAACAGTTCAACGATTGATTATGGCAGCGCTGTCTCCAAAATAAAATTTTCAATTTTATTCGAAAAATTTTCAAATTAACATGAATTATAAATAACCAACATAAATTATAAAACAAATTAAATGTATATCCCAAAATATAGCCTTTCCTTGTTTGTGAATTAAGAGAGAGACGAATACACCACCTTTTTGAACTTCGCGAATAATTGGTTCCGAAAAACTGACGAGAATTGCAAATTCGCGAAGTGCAAGTCCTATTTTCCCATAAGACGCTATGTTATTATGGGAGTTCCCAGTCACCCTAAAAAATTCACTTTTTATCATAAATAATGTAGTTTAACAGAAAATAAAAACAGCAACGTAACAGCATATGAAAACCTAGTATCATAAAGTGAAAAAAATTCTTTTAATTATCTTCAAAACGCGTAATAGCAAATGAAAACCCAGAATTACAAAGCAATTACACTTCTTTCGGCACTTGTTCAATTTATCACCTGCGCATTTTCGCATGCGATTTTTCGATCTCTTTTGTTCATTCCAAGAAAATTCATTAATTTAAATTGATGAACTACTGAAATGGCATGCTGCGTAGGTACGTAATGCACAGATGTATTCTTGGGTTCTGTAACAAACATTTCCAAGCCGCAAAAAACACTAGCATTATAAAGTGGTAACATTTATTTCATTAATTAGATTCGAAATGCTTAACAATATTAAAAGATCGTAAGAAAGTCAAAATTTCTTTTAATTGTTCAAAATATGTCACAAAAAATAAAAACGAAGCATTAAAGTGGTAACATTTCTTTTGGTAATCGCATTCAAAATACGCGGCAGAAAATCTTACGTTTACATGATGATAGCAATTCTTAGACACATTAAAAATTCGTTATAAAAAATGAAAATAGTGGCGTTGGCAGTTAAGTTCAAACTGAGCTACAAATTAATTGTCGAGAGTTATCACATCTGTTTACTTCGAAAACTGCTAATGATGAGCATTATAAATATAATAACAATAAGTCCTTTTCTAGGGCACAAAAGTTTAAACTGGATTTCGAAACAAAAAAGTACAGGTTGGCTTCGCAAACGCATGACGCGAAATGCAAATAATCGGCGCGAAACAGAAGTAATGGCCTTAAAAATTTTGTCGCGACGTGCAAATTCGCAAACCGCAAGCACGCGAAGTTCAAATAGGTGGTGTACTTCACATTAATTTCGCGATGAGAGCGTCAACTTTTAAAGAGGGTTTACCTTGAGTAAGTCTGGCGGGAGCAGTGACCTGGACGCCATCAACTGAAGTGGCAGGGGCATTGGGGTGTATGGTAACCACTCCGGCCACATTCTCGAGGCGACAGTGAAGGGGCTCCACTCCAGTTCCTTCCACTTGAATGTCAACGCCTTCACCCGATCCCAACCACAGCGACCCTAAATGACGATGAGAAAATATTATGAGAAGCATGTCTTATTATTAGATCCTTCATTAGAATATATAATTATTATTAAACTATTAATAAAAGCCTTAATCTGTTGGTTGGTTGGTTGGAACGCTATATGGGATTTCCCATAAGAGGGATTTAAATATACCTCTTTCACACTTGCAGACCTATGTTCTTTTGCAAAATTAAATTAGAAGTAATTGACGAACGATCTTCGGAAAAGAATCATTTTAAAGGAAATTAGTTGAAGATTCTTATTCTTATCGTCGATTTTTGTTTTTGAATCGAATTCGCTCACATTAAGCTAAAATATTCGAAAATTTGTCAAAATTTTTCTTTTTTATTGAAACGTTCCCTTGGCGATCAACAGCATTGTTGTTCATACAGAAAATCAACATATCTGGTGAGTCCAAAATAATTATTTTTTCGGAATAAAACGCTAAAGATGTTGTTAACTTAGTTAAAAAATTGTATACTCTTATTGTCTTACTATTAAATATCAAAAAATATATTAAAGTGAAAACCTGTTAATCTATCTAATGTTCGTATAAGTGTCAGATTTAGCTTACTTCCTTCCAGTATAGCTGAATATATTAAGTTCCAATTTCTCCGTTAAATTTCAACGGGCATTTAAACTAGTATTGATAATAAGCCTTACTAATCGACGAGGCGCTGACATATGCACTTAATGCATTTTGGCGGGTTTTTCTACAAAAGAATCCGCTTACGCGTTCGATTTTCTGCCAACTCCTCCTAAACGAAAGTGGATAGAGACTTGGTTTTTTCGCCAATCGATTTAGTATTCTGCCTCGTGCACGTTTTCTTGTGGAGGTCCGTCTGTCTTTATATCACACGCTAACTCTTAAACGAAAGCAGCTAGAGACTTTTTTGCCAATCGATTCAGCATTTTATTTCGTTGTGCACGTTTTCTCGGCTTATCCGTCTGATTTTTTTAAACGCCATTTACTGTCTCCTTCAGCAGCTCCTTACTTACTTGGTTCACAAAATACGACACTTTCGATGCTAGCCACGAAAGAATATGAATCTATGATCCCACATCTCAGTAAAAAGTAAAAGATCTGACAGGCATTCTTTAGCGACATTAAACCTAAAGCAATTTCGGTGATCTAATCTAAGTGCATATGCAGAAGACAAATGAAGAGCAACATTTTCAGGGACCTGTAAATTCGGAATATAAATTATGGCCCGGAGGTAGTCATCGAGAGCACTAGACTTACACCAAGTTTCATGGAAATCGGTCCATTTATTAAGATGTTAGGGGGGGACACACAGACATACACACGGACACCGAGGCGATCTCATAAAGACTACTTTCCATTTTTTGGAAAGTAGGCTAAAAAAATAACCAAACATTATAAGAACCATTTCAAATAGCATCGTTACATATTAAGTTCATGATACAGATAAAATAAAATACAACTCGAATAAACCCCTCCAACAGCATCGCGATTATTCAGAAACAACCGAAGTCCTCGAAGATGGCAATCGGCGGACAAAGGGTCAAACCGACCGCGGGTGCTCTCACCTTGTGCGATGGGCAGGAGGGTGACGGCGGTGCTGAGCCGCCCCCCGCCCAGGCTCACCAAGTGCGGCTTGTCGGAGCACACCTTCAGCGCCCCGCCAGGCCCCAACTCCTGGCGAAGGCCTTCTCCCAGCCTCTCGGCTCCGGAGGCGGATGCAGACACGGTGGCCATGTCGCCCGACTGCCCCCGCCCTGCCCCCTATGCGGATCCCTTGAAAAAAAGACGGAGGAAAATTCAATGAATGAACAGTCGAAGCTCTCGACTATAACCACACGGAAAGGCTTCGAGGATCGGGCGCAGGGGAAAAATAAGTCATTTCCTCAATTTACACCCGAAAAAAAACTTGAATGCTGCAATATAACGAAGGCGAATCAACTATGAGTAGCAACATTCTGGGTGAGCAGGACATGCGCCGCGACCGTTTTCAATTTATTATAATATCCGTAAGTAATGAACAGAAAAGCCAAGCACAAATGTTATACATAGTACAGGAAAAGAGAATTATTGGAAAATGTTTGATTGGTAAACGTTGGAAATTGTATTATTATCAAACTGATTGTTAATTTAACAGCCTTATGTCAACGAGAAGTGAGGGGTTATGTCGGACATGAGAGAGGCAGTGAATACTGGGGAAGCAGGCGGTCAAATCGTTCCGTTCTTAAATTAGCTTGAAAAAGTTAATGATTTGAGAGAAATGTGGGCGTGAAATGCAGAAGACCATGCAACCGGCATTTCGCAGGGCGAAGTGCATTCAATTTACGGAACCCGTAAGTCTGCATTCGTCATCGCCAAAAAAAAAACTCAAGTGTGTAGACAAAACAAAAGTACTACGCAATTTCTTTAAAAATCTTTTTAAGTAAAAATTATGGCTTGGAGTTGAGGTTTTATTGGCGCGATTCAATGCCGGTGAGGTTTTCGGCGAGCAATGGAAATGTTGCTCATACGTCTTCATTTAATTTTTAAAATTATAAGTTTTTTCAGAATGAATATTTTTTTGTTATCCGCGTTTCATTTACCCTTTATTGTTCCGGATGATGAAGAATTTTCTGAGCACTCAATTAAAGACTGTCGATAACGATCGACAACATCGTCTATACAAATGACAGCCCAAATAAGAAACAATACCGCCCATTCACTGTGCATCACTCCGAAATTCGCCGCGGCTTTTACGAAACTTCCGGCCTACGATGACGCCTTCGCAACGCACGCAAGATATCTTCGTCCAACGGCAAATGCATTTTCTGGGACTCAAGTCTCGATCAAATCTCGCATCTGAATCAAATATGTACTCCTTTGGAGCAGTCCACGTCTACGTCGTCAAGAACAACAGCAAGGCACGATATGAGCGTTTCGTTCGTTTATACACTTCATGATCCTTACGAAGGGCAACAACGAAAACGGATGACTCCTTAACAGCGGCAACAACAAAAGGGACGATAGAGAAGGGAGTCCGCTATTTAGCGCACCTCCGGAGGGCTGCGCAAGTGAATGCGTGTCCGCCCCTCCGAAAGGCAAACCCCTCGAACTGAGTCTGGAGGTGTGGAAAAGGGCGTGCCTCCGTTCCCTTCACCCGACCGCCATCTGGACCCCGACACAAAAATATCCGAGTAATTTAACGCATCCGCCCTACTCCCTTCGCTTCGTCAAAGGCAATTCGACGGCGAATACACAGAATGAATAAAATGCCTGAATGGAAGGGTTTTCCATTGTTGGGAGAGTCGAGATAATACCTACAGAACGAGGAGGTTCGACAAAGGATTGGATCCCGTATGATGGAATTTTTTCGCTCACTTTAACCCTAAAATTTCGGCAGGAAATTGATAAAAAGCCAACACAGGAGTGCGTCAAACAAAAATATCTGATGTGACCACCACATGACTTTCTCCATACCTGTAATATTTCTAACTATCCCAAATAGGTTAAATGATAATAAATATTTTAAGGAACTGCGAGAAAAATTTAAAGAGTTTACAAAGAACAGGAATAAACTCAAACCGTAGCCTTCTGATATTGGATATAGCCCCGAAGCTCCAACAATTAAGAAAATAAAAGGAGCGCAGTGTTTACAATAGTCAGCGGTAGGTGGTGTGGTTGTGGCAGCTAAAAGATTTAGTTTTCAAAATATCTCTTCAACAATATACGGGGAAATGTTTCGAACCAAGGTTGTAGAAAATTCAATTTCCTACAACGTTTATTCCAATATTGTTTTACATTAATCAAATATTAAAGCAAATATTTTTTTAAAATCTGATGTGGAAAAATGTTTCAAAGGTTGTAGGAAATTAAATTTTCTACAACTTTTATTCCGATATATTTTTACATTTATCAAATATTAAAGCAAATATTTCAAAATAACGGATAAGTGACAAGAGGCCCACTTCCGATTGACCGACTTTTAATCAAAAACTAATCAGACTTTTATAAAAATGTTATATATAAAATTTCGCGTTGACTTGATAAATAGTTTTTGAGTTAAGAGCACCAACAAAATTCCGGTCACAGACACACACACATCATCGAGAAAATAGTCAAAACGTGTTCAGGGGACCTGAAAACATGTATTTCCGTCGAAATGTCGAATTCGATTTTTTTCATGAAAATAATAGTCTCTCTATACTTCGTAAATGGAGAAAGTAAAAATACACGACATTATAAAGGAATATTGAAAGATCTTAAATGAGGAAAACCGCAATTAAGACAGAAAGATTCCTTTAATTTGAAGTGGACAAATGTTGAAAAACAGAACGTGCCATCGGCAGGGGCGCCAAGAGCCAATACTGGACAAAATTGCCGGGCCACACTGTACGAACTTAATGCTCTCTATAGGCCTTGGCAACTCACGTAAACCTCATGTTCTCTTACCACAATAGCGAATATTTTTCTTTCAAAAACAAAATTAAATCCAAATTGAATTACGTTGCTCCGTTTTATTGTGCATTCTGGTATTTATCCTGTTAGGCACACACACATATATAGTAACAAAATTTTTTCTGCGACAGCATTGTTCTCATAATAAATAAATCTAGGCACAGCATATGTGCCACAGGTTGGAAAAATAATGCTATTATAGACATTTTGTTAATTTAAATGTGTCAAAATACCGAAATTTAATTAATGGAGCGACGTTTTCTTATCGCATCTAACTTCAATATTCTCGTCAAAAATGTTGCACTGTGCATCAAGCTTTAATAAAACCAGAGCGTGATTTCGGCAATTCTCCGACACATTCCCAGCTGGTCAGCTGAGGATGTTATATTTTACGCTTTTGGACATCAAAGCTTCCGCGGCGCAGCGACTAACTAGTCAGCACAATAAATGAAGTAATAAATTGTATTTATCTTTCACATATTCGGTATGAGTAGTCAGCGGGATGTCATTCTGACATCGAGCAGCAATGTAAACGCATACATCATCACTATACATATTTTATTTACAATTCTTACATAATAATTTAAAAAAATAAAAATCATAATTGTTTATAGATGGTGAATTTTCTAATAAAGCGATTTAAGGATAGTAGTACCGATATATCGGGTACGGGCCCCATGAGGGTCCTCGGGTCCCGGGGTAGCGACTCCCACTGCCACCCCTCTCGTCAGACCTGGCCATCGGTAGTGCAGTAAACCAATAACATAGGCGGTTTTGATATTACGCGATAAAATTTTTGTAGTGCATAAGAAATCGGCATACAGGGCCGGCTTAAGGGGCATTGACTCGGGGCGCCGAAGTTTAGGGGGCGCCGAAGTTTGGGGGGCGCCGAAGTTTGGGGGGCGCCGAAGTTTGGGGGGCGCCGAAGTTTGGGGGGCGCCGAAGTTTGGGGGGCGCCGAAGTTTGGGGGGCGCCGAAGTTTGGGGGGCGCCGAAGTTTGGGGGGCGCCGAAGTTTGGGGGGCGCCGAAGTTTGGGGGGCGCCGAAGTTTAGGGGGCGCCGAAGTTTGGGGGGCGCCGAAGTTTGGGGGGCGCCGAAGTTTGGGGGGCGCCGAAGTTTGGGGGGCGCCGAAGTTTGGGGGGGCGCCGAAGTTTAGGGGGCGCCGAAGTTTGGGGGGCGCCGAAGTTTGGGGGGCGCCGAAGTTTGGGGGGCGCCGAAGTTTGGGGGGCGTTGAAGTTTAGGGGGCGCCGAAGTTTAGGGGGCGCTGAAGTTTAGGGGGCGCCGAAGTTTAGGGGGCGCTGAAGTTTAGGGGGCGCCGAAGTTTAGGGGGCGCTGAAGTTTAGGGGGCGCTGAAGTTTGGGGGCGCCGAAGTTTGGGGGGCGCCGAAGTTTAGGGGGCGCCGAAGTTTAGGGGGCGCCGAAGTTTAGGGGGCGCCGAAGTTTAGGGGGCGCCGAAGTTTGGGGGGCGCCGAAGTTTAGGGGGTACTGAAGTTTAGGGGGTGCTGAAGTTTAGGGGGCGCCGAAGTTTAGGGGGCGTCAAAGTCTAGGGGGCGCCAAAAAATCGAAAGAGCCACAGAAAAAACATACAATCGCTATCGATCAACAAGAAATAAGTGAACAGTTTAAAAAACGGAATTCTATTGCTGCCTGATTGTTTGGTATGATATTTTGAGCCAAATAAACATCACAAGTAAAGCTCTCCAAGACGTCAATTTTAATATCCCGCAAGCTGTATCCCGACTTTCAAAATCAAACGAATACCTTAAAAATTACACAGATGAGAAATTTATATGCGTGCTAGACGATGCAAAAAAGTTGGCAATCGAATTTGAAATTGAACCAGAATTTGAAAAAACAAAAAATCGCCGCCGAAAAAGAATGTTTGATTATGAACACGAAGATGAAACCATAGAGAACGAAAGTTTTAGATTTCACTTTTTCAACAACATTTTAGACAACGCAATTCAGTCATCGAAAGACAGGTTTGAGTTGATCGTAAAGCATAACGATCAGTTCCAATTTTTATAAAATGTGAATTATGCCACAGAAATGAGTGACGAGCTGCGTAAAAATTGTATGGATTTAGAAATTCTGTTTACAGATGGTGATCAGAAAGATATTCCCGGCATCGATTTATACGATGAATTAAAATATTTGCGAAACCATCTTGAAGGCAATTATTCTCCAACGAAAATCTAGCAATTCAAGTGCTCAAACAATTTGACGTCGCCATTGGCAAATATTTTCGTGGCGCTGAGAATTCTCGTAACGTTTCCAGTATCAGTGGCCATCGCAGGACGGAGCTTTTCAAACGTGAAGTTAACTTATCTCCGTTCCACGATGACACAAGATCGGTTGGATGGGTTGGCAACCTTATCAATTGAACATGCCATCGCCAAGGAATGAAATGATCCAAAGATTCGCAGCTATCAAGGCCCGAAAAGTTAATCTTTGAAGCCGAAATTGTAATGACTATGTAATAATTAATGCCACTTATTTAATTTACATAAACTATATTTTTATTTTTAATATTTAAATAAAATGAACTGAATGAAATAAACAATAAAATTATATCAAAAAAATGTCTATTTTATTTTTTAACTGAAAAACCTTGCTCAGCTTACAATTAGATGAAAGGGATGGGGGCGCCAAAGCAAAGTTGGCTAGGGGCGCCACAACCATTTGTGCATGTCGGCATGTCACAAAAGTTGGACAGCTGTTCCGAATACTTTATAAATAATGTAAGGACTTTTTTATTTATTTCGATATATATATATATATATATATATATATATATATATATATATATATATATATATATATATATAATATATGGCCGGATGCGGCCCACCGTCAGTGTTTCAGTTTTCAAAACTTTTTTTATTTTTATTTACCTACCAAATGTTATTTTTAAACTAGCAAAATCTGTTAAAATATCTAGGGTTAAAGTGAGAGTAAATAGTAAATATTTCTCTATTAAAATAAGTTCTTTTTAATTTGTTTTTGTTCTTTCCTCAAAGGTGTTTTTAAGATTGAATTCCACCATGATTTTCAATATTGAAATGTTAACCTTAAAAATCTAATTTTAACTGGATTTTCAATCATATGGTGCCTAAGTATCTCTAAGTAACTTCTGATTTAACATCATTCCAGTCCGCCAAAGCATTATAAACTTCCATTGAGGCCCCCACCACACAGAAAAGATTGTCCACCCCTGCCTTAAGGCTATGGGGAAAAACGAGTAACCCGTCGGGCTAATTTCCAATATTAAAACTCCGAGTAATGTAGTAAAACACGGCAAAAAATAATAAATCTATATATTTACATTAAATTAATGCAAATTTTCTTTAGTAAAATTGAATTAATATAAGTAATAAAACTTGGTTTAATGTAGTAAAAATGGATATAAATTTCGTAAATTTCACGTAGTGTACATGCTGTAATGCATTTCACTATTAAACTCGGTACTGGAATAAAGAGACAAAATGTACACTGTACCAATGATAGACGACAAATTGCAAAGTAAAAGAAAATATAAAAGGCAAATTGCATAATAAAGGAACATGTAAAAGTTAATTTAAAAGAGTGTTGACGTCGCTTAAGTTTAATGGGGAGTGTTGAGGAGGATTTTTATTGCGGTCTACTCTATTATGTTCCAATGCAACAACTTTAAATGTTCATCATTTTGATCCAGGAAAAAAACCCCCTTCTTCCCATATCCACCTTGGTTTTGGCATTCACGAAGTTTTCCAGGAACGTAGCGCCTGCAGGAGCGGAGGCTATTATATTTCAAAAGGAAATTTACAAGTGTCGATAAGATGTACAGAATAATATTTTTAATGCTGAAAATGACGCAACTACTATAATAAATAATTTGTCTTTGTCTTTAAACGTCAAGAGCATTTTGGTGGACTGGATAAGAATAGATCGAAGACGATAAAACTGAGTCGAAAGAATTTTTCGCCATAAAAATTCATCAGGCAGGAGTACATAACTATATTTTAAGCAGCAATTTTTAACTTGTGTTTATTTTCACGGACCGATTTTTCGTCATACTTTTTGCGGATAGAATTTAGTCTTTTACATAGCTAAATAGAATAAATAATCAATGATAAGAACGTAAGCCTGAAATATACTATAGGCAGAAATGCTTATTTTTGTAGATTTTCTCGGCCCAGTAGCGGATCCAAGGAGGATCGCCCCTCCTCTTGGACGATCCCATTGCCCTCCACTGGGTGCATTCTTAAATTTATTCCGCGCAAAATTCCTTGTTTCTACAGCGCAGATTGTCAGTACGGCGAGGGAAAGAAAGATGCTGATAGTGGTCGAGATTTTCAAAATAAAGTCCTCGACAGAGGCGGATTCAAGAGGGACAATTGGGGCGATCGTCCCCTCGCCTTCGGGAAGTTTCTGGCTGCTTATTCTGCACGATCATTCAAAAATCAAGTCTTGTATTCCATCTTTGAACTATGACTTCGCATCGACTTTTATGTTGAATAACATTTATTTATTCATTAAATGAAGTAGAGTGCAAAACGAAAGAAGGTTCTAAGCATACTAAGGCAGTGGTGCGCAAACCTTTTGGCCAGCGGGCCACATAACTCATTTCTGCACTCATAGCGGGCCACACCCAGTTCAAAATAGAATTGTAGAGTAATTTAAGGAAAGTAAACTGTTTAGCTGCGGGTCTGTATTGACTTATTTGTTTTAAGTGCATTTATATATAATGGGAATAAAGGGTTAACGACAAAATATATTGTTTTTACAATTGTTTTCATTTGATGTTATAGTGTCTTTAAATTGTTAAACTCCAGGCGGACCGGATGAAGACACTCGGTGGGCCGGATGTGGCCCACAGGCCGTGGTTTGGGCACCACTGTTCTAAGGCTTGTCAAATAAAGAGAAAAAATAAACAATCACATGAGTTTGGACTAAGCGAGTCAAGAACGCGATTTTAAAAATTTAGAAACGCGAAAAAACTTATGCCAGGTATATTGTGATAACAAAAATAGATGAAAAAGTCATAAGCCATTTAATTAATCGTAATTTTTATTTTTTAAATCTTTGTTTCGTCAATTATAATGTGGTCGTTCAAGTGGTCTTTAGCAATTTTGAAAAACTGACCATGTTTGAGAAGCTCGAATGCAAAATGACAAAGCGCCTCCGAGACATGGCTGCCCCGGACAGCCGCCCGGTTTGCAGATGTCTTTGAGACGGCCCTGATGACGATGGTCCGCTTCGTGAGACGACGGCGTAGTAGCGAAGGCATCTTCAAATTCTGTCGACGCATCATATAATAAAGAGGCTCATGTTCGGAACAAAAGCGGCGCACGTAAAGCACGTAATCCCAGCAGGAGGGACTCTCCTTACGCTCCACAACTATGCACTTCTTCCGCGCTAATCGCAATGACCTAGCGCTTGGCATAACTCACTGCGTTCATAGCAAACGTCCTCTTGAGTTGATTTTCGCCTTAAGGGGGTACGGAGCACTTTCTACAAAATCGATTTTTATTTGCGATTAAGTTCATCAAAAATTATACAGATAATACGGCACTTTAATTTACGCAAACAAATGCGAGTTTGAGTCTGTGATTACATAAGCGTCAGCGTAGATTTTTTTCATTTTTAACCAGCTCATTAACGGCCTTTTACAATGAGCGCAACAAGGATAACAAAGACGCTTACGACCGTGCACTAGACAGGGTATGAACCCGCCACGCTAATATTGGGAGCTGCCAAGTTCGTCAAAAAGATGAAATTACGTCAACCATTAATGTAGCTGAGTTGTTGAGCGATCTGTCGGTAAATGCGAAAGGAAAATTTCCCGTACTAAAAGCGTTTCCGCGGTACATAGTAACGTTTCACGCTCAATTTCAAGGATTTGTTACCTAGGATACGTCTGCAATTAAAATAGGCTAGAATAAAATTCAAGAGCGACAGCCTTTTTTATTTGATCGAATCTGACATAGAAATCATAACTAGCAAATAAATAGTAAATAGATGAGTGAGAAAAACGAAATTCTTTGCAGGAACTGTTTCCTTAAGGCGATGGGTGCGAACGGAGTTCGGTCACGCCACACGCTCCGAATAGCAAAAAGAGTTAGTTTCACCTTGAGATGGAACACTACCGTTCGGTGCACGGAGTTTCTCTGTGAGAGTAGAGCGAGGACGGCAGCATCGCGCGCGCCACGAAGCATCGCGAGCACCTCGACAAATCGGAGAACTCAAAAGGGGCGAAGAAAATGGAAAGTTAAGTAGTAAGAAAGTAATGCTGGATGATCATTTTTAGATTTAATGGTCATCGTAGGAAATAAATACAGAGATTCCTCGTTTAACGAAAGGAATACATTCCTGAAAAGTTGCTCGTTACGCAAAAATTCATAAAACGAAAATTACATTTCCTTAAATTTAAAAGCAATAAATAGGGGATGCGTTCTGGTAACCCGAGCTAACGCATGTAGCAATACCTACTAATCTTACATTAATTAGAGAATAGTAAAGCAACATAAATACACATTATAATGAGCAGTAATTGTAAAATATAAATAATGATGAATTACGGCTGGTTCTAAAATAAGAAAAAATTGATTTCCCGGGAAAGTATGTAATAATAATGTAGGGGAGGGGAAGGGGAGGGGAGGGGGAGGGGAGAGGGGGATGGGAGAGGGGGAGGGGAGAGGGGAAGGGGAGAGGGGAAGGGGAGAGGGGAAGGGGAGAGGAGAAGGGGAGAGGAGAAGGGGAGAGGGGAAGGGGAGAGGAGAAGGGGAGAGGAGAAGGGGAGAGGAGAAGGGGAGAGGAGAAGGGGAGAGGAGAAGGGGAGAGGAGAAGGGGAGAGAGGGAGAGGAAAGGGGGACAAGGAGGAGAGGGAGGGAGTGAGGGAGGGAGGGAGGGAGAGGGGGAGGGAGGGAGAGAGGGAGAGAGGGAGGGAGGGAGGGAGATAGGGAGGGAGGGAGGGAGAGAGGGAGGGAGGGAGAGAGGGAGGGAGGGAGGGAGGGAGAGAGGGAGGGAGAGAGGGAGGGAGAGAGGGAGGGAGAGAGGGAGGGAGAGAGGGAGGGAGAGAGGGAGGGAGAGAGGGAGGGAGAGAGGGAGGGAGAGAGGGAGGGAGAGAGGGAGGGAGAGAGGGAGGGAGAGAGGGAGGGAGAGAGGGAGGGAGAGAGGGAGGGAGAGAGGGAGGGAGGGAGAGAGGGAGGGAGAGAGGGAGGGAGAGAGGGAGGGAGGGAGAGAGGGAGGGAGAGAGGGAGGGAGAGAGGGAGGGAGGAAGAGAGGGAGGGAGAGAGGGGAAGAGAGGGAAGGAGAGGGAGGGAGAGAGGGGAAGGAGAGGGAGGGAGAGAGGGGAAGGAGAGGGAGGGAGAGAGGGGAAGGAGAGGGAGGGAGAGAGGGGAAGGAGAGGGAGGGAGAGAGGGGAAGGAGAGGGAGGGAGAGAGGGGAAGGAGAGGGAGGGAGAGAGGGGAAGGAGAGGGAGGGAGAGAGGGGAAGAGAGGGGAAGAGATGGAGGGGAGGGAGAGAGGGGAAGAGATGGAGGGGAGGGAGAGAGGGGAAGAGAGGGAGGGAGAGAGGGGAAGAGAGGGAGGGAGAGGGGAGAGGGAGGGAGAGGGAGGGAGAGAGGGAGGGAGAGGGGAGAGGGTGGGAGAGAGGGGAAGAGAGGGGAAGAGAGGGAGGGAGAGGGAGGGAGGGAGAGGGAGGGAGGGAGAGGGATGGAGAGGGAGGGAGAGGGAGGGAGTGAGAGGGAGGGAGTGGGAGGGAGGGAGAGGGAGGGAGAGGGAGTGAGAGGGAGGGAGGGAGAGGGAGGGAGGGAGAGGGATGGAGAGGGAGGGAGAGGGAGGGAGTGAGAGGGAGGGAGTGGGAGGGAGGGAGAGGGAGGGAGAGGGAGTGAGAGGGAGGGAGTGGGAGGGAGGGAGAGGGAGGGAGAGGGAGTGAGAGGGAGGGAGTGGGAGGGAGGGAGAGAGAGGGAGGGAGAGAGAGGGAGGGAGAGAGAGGGAGTGAGAGGGAGGGAGAGAGAGGGAGGGAGAGAGAGGGAGGGAGAGAGAGGGAGGGAGAGAGAGGGAGGGAGAGAGAGGGAGGGAGAGAGAGGGAGGGAGAGAGAGGTAGGGAGAGAGAGGTAGGGAGAGAGAGGGAGGGAGGAAGAGAGAGGGAGGGAGAGGGAGGGAGAGGGAGGGAGGGAGAGGGAGGGAGGGAGAGGGAGGGAGAGAGAGGTAGGGAGAGAGAGGTAGGGAGAGAGAGGTAGGGAGAGAGAGGTAGGGAGAGAGAGGTAGGGAGAGGGAGGGAGGGAGAGGGAGGGAAAGGGAGGGAGGGAGAGAGGGAGGGAGAGAGAGGGAGGGGGAGGGAGGGAGAGAGAGGTAGGGGGAGGGAGGGAGGGAGAGGGAGGGAGGGAGAGGGAGGGAGGGAGAGGGAGGGAGAGGGAGGGAGAGGGAGGGAGGGAGGGAGAGGGAGGGAGAGGGAGGGAGAGGGAGGGAGAGGGAGGGAGGGAGAGGGAGGGAGAGGGAGGGAGGGAGGGAGAGGGAGGGAGGGAGAGGGAGGGAGGGAGAGGGAGGGAGGGAGAGGGAGGGAGAGGGAGGGAGGGAGGAGAGGGAGGGAGGGAGAGGGAGGGAGGGAGAGGGATGGAGGGAGAGGGAGGGAGGGAGAGGGAGGGAGAGAGAGAGAGGGAGGGAGAGAGAGAGGGGGAGGGAGAGAGGGAGGGAGAGGGAGGGAGAGAGAGGGAGGGAGGGGGGAGGGAGGGAGAGGGAGGGAGGGAGAGGGAGGGAGGGAGGGAGAGGGAGGGAGGGAGAGGGAGGGAGGGAGAGGGATGGAGGGAGAGGGAGGGAGGGAGAGGGAGGAAGGGAGAGGGAGGGAGGGAGAGAGGGAGAGGGAGGGAGATGGAGGGATAGGGAGAGGAGGGAGGGAGATGGAGGGAGGGAGAGGGAGGGAGAGGGAGGGAGGGAGAGGGAGGAAGAGGGATGGAGAGGGAGGGAGAGGGAGGGAGTGAGAGGGAGGGAGAGTGAGGGAGGGAGAGGGAGGGAGAGGGAGGGAGGGAGGGAGAGGGAGGGAGAGGGAGAGGGAGGGAGAGGGAGGGAGGGAGAGGGAGGGAGGGAGGGAGAGAGGGAGGGAGAGGGAGGGATGGAGGGAGGGAGAGGGAGGGAGGGAGGGAGGAAGGGAGGGAGAGGGAGGGAGGGAGGGAGAGGGAGGGAGAGAGGGGGAAGGAGAGGGAGGGAGAGAGGGGAAGGAGAGGAAGGGAGAGAGGGGAGGGAGAGGGAGGGAGGGGAGGAAGGGTGGGAGAGGGGAGGGAGGGGAGGGGAGAGGGAGGGAGGGAGAGGGAGGGAGGGGTGAGGGAGGGAGGGGAGGAGGGAGGGAGGGAGAGGGAGGGAGGGAAAGGGAGGAAGGGAGAGGGAGGAAGGGAGAGGGAGGAAGGGAGGGAGGAAGGGAGAGGGAGGAAGGGAGAGGGAGGAAGGGAGAGGGAGGAAGGGAGATGAAAAATAACATTTCTTTTTAATAAGAAAACGCATACTTTCATTAATTATAATTTTTATATAAGAAATGATGAAATATTTCGATGTATTCTATGATAAGAACATAGAAAACATAATTTCAGTGCTCCTTACAGATCCCTTGACTGGAGATCCGCTACGAATCGCGTAGGCCAGTGCTATTAAAACTATTTTTTCGTGTACCCTTTGGACAATTTCATGAACTACCCGTAACCCCGTAAACCTAATATTATTTCCCACCGTTTTCCTTTTTACTTTCTCCATATACGTAGTATAGGGAAAAGTATTGTATTCATAAAAAATCGACTTGGAGATTTCAACGGAAATACACGTTTTGAGGTCCCCTGAACACGTTTTGACCATTTTCTCGATGATGCCTGTGTCCGTGTCTGTGCGTGTGTATGTGATAGCATTTTGTGGGTGCTCAAACTCAAAAACTATTAATCAGGTTAACGCGAAATTTTATATTTAACATTTTTATAAAAGTTACAAGAACTGATTAGTTTTTGGTAAAAATCGGTCAATCGGAAGTGTGTTTACTCTTGTCACATCCATTATTTTGAAATATTTGCTTAAATATTCGATAAATGTAAAAAGGTATTGGAATAAAAGTTTTAGGAAATTTTATTTTCTACAGTCATTGTTTGAAACATTTTCCCATATAATGCATTGTTTAAGAGATATCTTATATTTTTAGCTGCCACCACCACGCCACCTACCGACGTCTATTATTAGCAATTGACGCTTAGTTACGTCTTAGTAACCCTCCTTTTTATTTTATTAATTGTTGGAGCTTTGTGGCTATATTCAGTTTGTTTGTTGTTTGTAGTCTAAAATTTTATCGCATTTCTTAAAATATTTATTATTTTTGTAACCTATTTGGAATTTTTAGAAATATTACAGATATGGAGAGAGTCATGTGGTGGCCACATCAGATTTTTTTCCTTTTATTTACCCTTACCTTTTGGTGTGTATTTGTGCGTGTGTTTAGGTCTCTGTCGCGGTCGTACAGACTCACAAACCTAGCAACGGTGTGATTTTCGGGTCACTGGCGCAGATTAATCCCTAGCAAACCCGGCTCGTTTTTTATCCTTTTTCCATCATTAGGATTAGTGCTTGCGCGATTGAGTGAGTGAATGCGTGAATGACTTCAGGTCTCTGGCGTGGAGTAACACCCCCTAAACCTGTAAGTTTGTTTCTTTGGCTTTTCACCTCCTTTCTTCTTTTTACCCCTTTTTAGGCTAGTTTCCAAAGGAAACAGCCTTATGAAATTGTTCTGTCTGTGTATGTGTGTCCTGTGTGTACGTGTGTGTCTCCCCTACTAACAAATTTTGCACAAATGGACCGATTTTCATGGAACTTGGTATGAGGCTCATGCTGCCAGGGCCCACCTCCGGGCTATTTTTTATTTGGCGAATATTGAAGTCTCGGGTTCGATTCCAGGAACGTTTTTTTCCAATTTGTTTTACATAGGAAATCTCAAATCCATCGTGTAGAGATGTTTTCTTTAATACATTAAAATATCTTAAAATTGTGATATCGGAGCGAGGTTTGTGCAGTCCTAAGGGGAAAAGCATGTAGATTCTAATTCTTATCACAAAATTTTGATAATTGATCGTATTTTCTTGAATTTCTACTAAAACAGCGTTTTTTTCGTTCTTAATCGCATTTTATCGGATTTTTGCCATGGAGATGATTATTACCGAACTCGCCTTGAGCATAGACGAGTGAACAAATGTGTTATTTTCTTTTTCGCTCGACTACTCTTCAGCAATGGACAGTTAATCCGGACATATTAGCGTATAAACAGTAACATTTATTAAATTCGTTTATTTAAAAAATACATGCAAAACATGTCAGAAAGATTTTGACATTGTTTTTAGTATTTTATAATGATTATGCTATATTAATTTGTTTTCCAATTTTTCTCTATCATTGGCAAACTATGAACTACAAGTGGTAATCATGGCATGAGATTTCGTTGGAATGACTAACACATACGAAAACATTTCCTGTCAATATAAGTAATCAATTCGGGACGTCAACTTTGGGAAACCAACCTGCATTAGTCGCGGTTGGGACTTCTTGTTCCTGTGTGTCTCTAATTTTTGAACTTTTAAGGAGTTAGATTTCTCACTTAACAACTACTTGGTATATGAATTTTTTCGTAAATAACAAATTGTCCCGAAGAAATGACATCAAAATCATCGCGCCGAAGTTGAAAAATGTACACTTACTCTGTACAGTTATCAAATAATTTAAGTAATTTAACGAAATTGAAATATGAAGTAGATGAGAAATTGTGGTATATGAGGTAACTAAGGTATTACCAAGATTTTGATGGTACCACTATCATATCCTTCTGGTACCACTTTTGGTATTGGTAATACCACTGGCGTAGGCTGTGCTTGAGTCCTGCACGGGCCGGGCCTAACCCGCGGGCTGATTCTCTGGAATTCATTACGGGCCCGGGCCGGGCTTTAAAAATTACTGGATATATCAGGGTTGTTATAAAAATGTTCGAGCTTGGACGGGCCGAAATATTTTGATCAGTGTCTGAGATTTACGTATACGATTTGCATAAGTTTTTACTTAACCCATTCAATAATGAGGACGAGTCACACAAGTTCTCCGTACTGAATGGGTTCAAGCGAAACAGTGGCATGGGCTTTTTTAGGTAAACTAACCCAGGGATAGCGAAGAACGAGTGTGATTTGTCCTCCGTACTGAATTGGATAATATAAGTTTTGCCTATAACATTATATTTGTGTATTTTGTATAATAATTTCTTTTGTTTGTGGTCTTCCAAGTCATACAAATATGTGGACTAAAAAAGTCCTTTTCCAATCATTGAACAGCCCACAGATGTTGGTAGATAATTTTGAATACAATAATTGCATTTTTCGAGCCGAGGAGCTTTAAACGGACTGGGAGTAGTCTCACGGGCCGGGCCCTACAATTTCTTCGACAAAGTACGGGCCGGGTCGGGTCCGAATTTGTATGGGCCGGGCCTAGAAAATCAGGCCCGTGCAGAGCTCTAGGCTATGCCACTGGTCATGGAATAAAATCGGATTACAACGTCATAGCAAAAGTGTATGGAATAGAATTAGCTGTCCGACGCTTTTAGCAAACTGAAGGACATCCTCATACCCGCAACGAAAAGGGATAAGGGGGAGGAGAGAAAGAGGGTTAGGGGGACGAGAGAGGGAGAGTTTGCAGGAGAGGGGAAGAGACGCGAGACAGACAGAGTGAATGAGAGGGGGAGGAATGGATGAGGTGGAAGAAGGGAGCAGAAGTGAGACTACGGAGAGGGAGTCGTCCACTCAAAACAAAAGAGGACGGGGCAGCGAGCAGGAGGAGGGAGAGGTCGGAAATGAGCCATCACGAGCAATTCCTTCCAGGCGAACGGGTTCAGCCACGAAATCTTCCTCCCCCAAACGCCCCCTCGCCACACAGTCTAAACCGCAAGGCACTCACATAAACAGCTGAAGGACACGGGATGGATGTGTAGGAGTTGCGGGGGTTAGAGAGAGAGAGAGAGAGAAAGAGGAGGGTCGGGGAGCGAGTGGGAGGACGCGCTAGTTAAGGCCCGGAGGAAGAGGGGAATAGAAAACCACTGTAAGTCGAACCTATTTCCCACGTTCCATCCGAGAAGCGTAAAAAACGGAAGGCCTCTTAAGAGCCTTACGCAAGGGCGATTAAAATGCACGGGGGAGGGGATGGGGGAGGGGATGGGGGAGGGGATGGGGGAGGGGATGGGGGAGGGGATGGGGAGGGGATGGGGAGGGGAGGGGGGAGGGGTTGGTGGAGGGGAGGGGGGGAGGGGTTGGTGGAGGGGAGGGGATAGGGGAGGGGAGGGGATGGGGGAGGGGAGGGAGAGAAATAAGGTGAAAGTCTCCCTTCCAACTTTCTCCCACCGCGCCACCGACCTGGATCATCGCGAGACGCACAACGAGAACGGGACGCGGGTTGCTCCGTGCGCCCTCGGGATAACGAAGGAGACGGCGTTTTATTCCTCTTATATCAGAAGAGAGAAAGAGAGAAAGAGAAAGAGAGAAAGAGAAAGAGAGAGAGAAAGGGAGAGGGAGAAAGGGGCGAGAGCACTCCGAGAGGAGTCGAATGAAACGCGACTCTGGTACACGTTCCGATGGGACGGCTGGCTCCTCACGGACGACTTTCGCCGTTAAATATATGCGCGCGCGTACGACGGACGGAGGGCATAGCAGATGAGCGTTCGTGCAGTTGGAGCAGATGGGATGGAGCGCGGCAGAAAGAGTGCGAGGATGTGGAAATGGGAGGAGGGAGGGGGAGGAGGAATGGGGGAGGAGGAATGGGGGAGGAGGAATGGGGGAGGAGGAATGGGGAGGATGAAGTGGAAAGGGGAGGAGGGATGGGAGGAGGAATGGGGGAGGATGAAGTGAAAGGGGGGGGAGGGATTGGGGGAGAATGAAGTGGAAGGGGGAGGGATGGGGGAGGAGGGATGGGGAGGAGGGATGGGGAGGAGGGATGGGGGAGGAGGGATGGGGGAGGAGGGATGGGGGAGGAGGGATGGGGAGGAGGGATGGGGGAGGAGGGATGGGGGAGGAGGGATGGGGAGGAGGGATGGGGAGGAGGGATGGGGAGGAGGGATGGGGAGGAGGGATGGGGAGGAGGGATGGGGAGGAGGGATGGGGAGGAGGGATGGGGAGGAGGGAGGATAAAGTGGGAGAAAGGAGGAGTGGAGAAGCAGTCTCGAATCACGGCGGAATGTGCCTGCGCGGGTTTTTAGCGCTCCGTAAGCAAGGCGGGGGCGGGGACGGGGGCGCGCCTCCTCTGGAGCCACCGCGGCAGTGCAGATGGAATCTACTCGGCGCGCACGAAAGCAGAAACCGCAGCGCGGGAGGGCGTGCCCGGGGCCAGACGACGGGGTCTCACCACCCACCCCGCCGCCGCATTCCCCCACTCCGCGGTGTACCCGAGGACAGGGACAAGAGACGAAATGAGGAGCGAAAGTAAGGCGTAGGATAGGCGACCAACACCGGCATTCGCCAAAGCCTTTTGGTACTTTATTCGTTCTAAAAATAGCACAGCGCGAATGACTTCACAATGAAAAAATTTCAATCAATTATTTTATATGAACTAGTATATCTATTTCGTTTTTGCAATTTAGATGAATCGTGAGTGAAATAATGACCGTGAATTTTATTTTTCCATCTAAAGCAGGGGTTCTTAACCTTTTTCGTGCCATGGACCCCCTTTGATGGTGAAGGCTACGGACCCCTTCTTAGAAGAAATGTACATAAACGCATAATTAAAAATTTTACATACAAATAATACATTTTATTACAAAGGAAAATCGTTAAGCTTACATATAGCTATACTAAATTATAAAAACAATCTGTAAAAACAATTTATTTCTTTAAATGCAAAAATCTATGATAATTTCCCGAATAAAAATAAATATTTAAAAATCATATAAATTAAAAATTAAGTATTAATTTTATTTATAAGGACCTTTTAGTGAGAAGGTTGTTGCTGTTTGTCTTTAATAAGCAGATCAAATTGCGGAGAAGTCTTTGACAAGGCAACACGCATCTCATGTTTGACATCCAAACGATTTCGATATTTCGTCTTGATTGTTACAAGTGTTGAAAATCCTGACTCGCAAAGATATGTGGTTGCAAATGGAATTAGAGCCTCCATAGCTCGCTTTACCAGACAAGGGTAGGCCTTTGTCAAGGAACACCAAAACTCTCCAATACTTTTTGAGTTAAATTCAAGTCGCAACAAGTTCTTTGTCCTTAGGTCAATAAGGTCATTTTTTGCGAGGTCTGTATAATCAATACAGTTTAGCTCTGCAAGGTAGGGATTGCGGATCCACGGTTCAATTTTAATGTTTGTCTAAGCAGAAGTAACCTTTGAAAGAGTTCTTCGGTATTTCCGGGTGTCCGCACATTTCTGCATTTCCGGGTGTCCGCACATTTCTGCCTTCAAAGAAATTGACCGAGGTTTTTATCTCTCAATTCCGTCTTGAAAAAGCACTTCCTCCAACATTGCAAAGTTAGCGTACAGAATCTTTTTAGTGAATAATTTCATTAAAAATTTTAGTGAAAATAAATTTTTTTAATTTTTAGGTTATGTACATGGACCACCTAGAACCCAATCACGGACCCCTAAGGGGTCCATGGGACCCCAGGTTAATAACCACTGATCTAAAGTAATTGCAGGGAATGGACGAATAAAGAGGTAGAAATTGATACTGATAATCCCACAGGAAATAAATACTAATCTGTGTCACTGACGGAACCAGGGGAGGGGAGCAGAGGAAGGAGGGGGGGGGGGGGCTATCGCCCCCTTGGATATCCCCATTGCCATCCAATGGCTGCATTCTTAAACCCACTCCGCGCAAATCAGGTTCATAGGGCACGGGATAGAAATACTATGACAGGGGTAAGGATTTTCAGATTAAAGGGTCGCCTGGAGTGGCGGATCTAAGAGGGGCGAGGGAAAATTGGGGCGCCCAGCCCCCTCTTGAGAAATTTCTGCATCCGCCTTTGATCTATGCATAATTGATCATTACCACCGAGCCAACTGGGAAACTTTTAAATTGGAGAAGAAACTTCCCAACGGGGGCACGGACCTAAACTGCGTCGCCGGACGAAGGGTTTTATTCAAATAGCGTGGATGCGAATAGCACGACCCGCCCCTCTCGGATCTGCCATTGCTGATCGGTGACGGCGAAGAAAATAAGTATTTCTTTCATATTGCCAATCTGCGATCGCCGCTGCAGTGAATTTGCTAACCAAAAGCACCCCGTGATGAGGAAAGCGAGAGCGAACAGGGTCCAAACTCCTCCCCTTCTCCTCCGGCCGCCGAGGATTGCCAGAGGAGCGAACGCGTGATCCGCTCACGCGCGCCTCCGGGATCGAGAACGAACACCCCGCGCGAGTACGGCGACCGGAGGTCAAGGTAATCGGGGACACTCCCTCCGGCTGCCCAGAGCGAGAGATAACAGGCGCAACGGGCGTCTCTTTCGGAATCGAAGGCGGGCCAACTCGTTCTATTAAAACACGCGGGAAGGGAGCCAGGAGAAGAATAAAGCTCGCCGCCCGCCCACGCGCCACGGAGCAGTTGGGTAGCGAGCCACGGCGACGCGGTCGAGAGAAACGAACGCGCGGCCGCATGCGAAGAAACAACCTCGCGAAAATCTGACGAACAACGCTCGAGACGGCAGAGAGAATCGCTTTAAGGCCATCGGGATTCAGTACATCACCGATGCAATTTTATTATCTTCGCCGCATTTCGTCAGGGTGGACGCTAAAAATCGTCAGATGGTTATTCTCAAGCAGGGACGGACTGAGAGATATCAAAAATAATATACAAGTTTCAGACCCGCCCCTGGACGGACCCGCCCTTGGACTTACCGGCCAAGTGATTGCACCGGAAGGTTATGTGGCCAGTCCGCCCCTGTTCTCAAATATCAGCGGTGTTTCCCTCTTTACCTCCATATCGCAGAATTGATTTAAAAATCTGTGTTCATAATATCGAATGATGGATCCAATCGTTTTCATTATTCACATCGACATAAATGTAATTTAAAATGAACGCGCACCAGAGGACAGCCAAAATTCGCGGCGCAGCTTTCGTGTAAATGGGAGCAACGGAGGCATTCAATTCCGATTGTCGAGTATCGGAGGTCCCACATCGAATTTCCCTAGGCGGATACTCGATTCCTCTTATCGAAGCACAGCTTTCGAAAAAATATATATACACTCTGCACTATGGTTTAAAGTTGATGTAATAAAACAACAACAAACAGATCAAACCATGTCGTATCGCTCAAATTATACCCACGATACCTGAGAGCACGGGGTGAAGTGTCGTTCGACGGAGATTTTGTTAGGCAAAACTTAAAATTGATGTAAAAATTTTGTCACAACGTTCCTACGAAGGCTAAATCTGTAGGGAAAAAAATAAAAGAAGAGCTGACGACAATGACCCGGCGAGCATGCGCAGACAACATTCCGAAAAGCGTTTTCCATGGCGCAGAGCATTTTCGGTTAACATCATACCAAATGCCCCGTAGGTCACCGAATGGGACACACGGGCGCAAAATCGGGAGGAAAGCCTCGGTCAACGTGGTCCCGCGGGTGCACGGTCCTCACCCCCTCTACGAGGGCCACATGAACTACAACAGTGACAGAGAGGACGTCCGTAATCCTGCCCGCACCCCACTCCTCAGAATTATGGATGGCCAAATTAGGTCACTGAAACGAATCGAATCGGATATTTCGAGTCCGATTGATAATTGAATCATTGGAATCGAATAATCCCATTCATTCGATTCTTCTTTTAAAAGTTCTAAAACGAAAAAGCCCTTAAAAATAGCATTTTTTAATTAATATGACATGTAACATAAATTTAAGGAGCTACAAATGGAATGAATCTATTAGATTTTTATAAAATCATTTAAACGAAAACATTCTCTGCAAAATAGTGAACTTTTTTTAAGCTGCCGTAAATTGAAATAAAACGTTCTCCTATTGTCAGAACTTACCACAGGTTTAAACAAAGACCATTAGACATATAATACTTACAAGTATAATAACATTTTATTAAAACTTAATGAAATAGAAAACTGTATCACAACAACTAATAGAAAAGATATTATCTGATCGCCCACTGGTCTTCGGAAAAACGATTATGAAAGAGAAAAGCTAATAACCGCTAGCTTTCGGTTTCTTTAATATTTAATCAAAAATCCTTAATTATTACATGGAAAATCTATAAATCGAATCATTCGAATCAAACCGTTTGAATCTATTCATACGATTAATCGTAAAATACGAATCGATTCAACTTTTACGATTAATCGGGACGAATAAATCGATCCATCCATGAATCGATCCACAATCGACCATCTCGGGACACTGGGCGCAGCAAACGAGTTACGCCCACACTATACTTTTCAACCAGGACATTCAGGCGACTGCAACACGTGCATCGAAGATGGAT